>JAJHUR010107508.1:0-28847 GCA_027495735.1 Lutjanus campechanus | reverse complement strand
GTGTGTGCGTCTGTGTCTACAGAATGGCTGATCCTCTGTGTGTGTATGTATATATGTATATGTGTGTTTCAGTGCCAGGAGCAGGGACAGCTACAGGAGTGTGTGTCAGCCGTCAGGGTGTGTCTGGCTCGGCTAGACTACGTTATAAAGGTCCACACAACAACCCAGCCTCCCCTCCCTCTCCCCACCGTGCCCCCTTCTCTCTTTCTCTTCCTTCTTGTCCTCCTTTTCATCTTCTGTATCTTTCTTTTTCTTTTTCATCTCCCCATGACTCTTCATCCTTCCTTGCCAACTGTGAGAGTATCTATTTCAATTTTCTTTTATTTTTATTTTTTATTAAAATAAAAGAGCTGCTACTGACTGCAGTTGATTGTTTTTTGTTTTTTTTGCAGTTAAACACATGTAATTCAAGCATTCATTGCCATTTTTATTCTTTAATTACAGACTTTTTTTTCCCAAGCCATCAATTTTCTTTGATTTTTAACATCAGAATAAATCATGGATTTTCATCATGGTATTATCATACCATACATATATCATACATATCGTATCATCGTTTCATTATATCCTTATTCCCTTTGCATCATCTTCTGTTCCTTTGCTTTTTATTTTCTTCTCTTGTACCCTCCTCTTCTTATCCCTCTCTTCTCTTCTTGCCCACTAAAAATATTCTTATCCTCTCTGTCGCCCCCCCCTCTTTAGCGCCCTGTCTATTCTTTGCCAAGCTGGTGTTAGCTCACTTCTTAGCCAGCTGGCTAACTATGCTCCCATAGTTAACGCTATACACAGTGGTCATGCTAAGCTAGCCGTCTTGCTGGGTTAGCAGGTGGACTAGATTTGGTGACTTTATGCTTTTGCTATGCTAGACTACTTTACTAGATTTCTACTCTGTACTGTCATGCTGCTGCCTTTATGCTGCCA
Organism: Lutjanus campechanus; assembly: GCA_027495735.1. Taxonomy (NCBI): domain Eukaryota; kingdom Metazoa; phylum Chordata; class Actinopteri; order Lutjaniformes; family Lutjanidae; genus Lutjanus; species Lutjanus campechanus. The sequence continues at coordinate 27,926 of JAJHUR010107508.1, read as the reverse complement.
GATGATGTTTCAGCCAGACAAGCAGAAGCTAGTAGACATTTATCAGGCTCATATGCTGATGAACTAGACTCTGAGTATGGTAAGCTTTACTTTATTTGTGTGAATGTGTGTGTGTGTGTCTAGTCTGTGCGTGTAGGAGTGTATGCTCGGCATGCTGCGTTGTCTCATGTCTTCCACTTTTTGTTTCAGGGGATTTGGGGTTCTCTTGCCCTCCAGAGTTGTAGTTTTTACTCCTCCGTCAGTGTCCTCTCTCTGATTGGTTTGCTTGTTTCTGAAGGTTTCCTCACATTGGTTGTTTGGCTGAAACACGACAGCTGCCTTGTGTTGTTGTTATAGTAACAGAGTGTGTTCTAATGGCACAGCTGGTTGTCATGACTACACAGAACTGCCCCCACCCCCCACCCACCGCATCCCCTGACTCCCCCATCTCCCCTCCTCCCCCCTTTTTTTTGTTTATATCTAACCCCTCCCACAAACATACTGTGCCTTGTGCAAGCTCCGCCCCACCGCCATGACCGGAGCCCTGCGTCGGGCTGGGTCAGCGCCTCTCGTAGTAACAAAACCCTTCCCAGTGACATCCCCTCCCATTCTTTTTTTACCTGGCACGAATAAAAGTCTACTTTCAAAAAGTTTTACATATGATTTAATTTCCAACAATCCCAAATTTCACCACATTAGGTTCCTTTTTGTACGCTAAACATGTCGACATGAATTTACAATTGTATCTGCTACCTAGGTGACATGATTGGTACATTCATACGGTCATTTTGCAGTTTGTTTGCCAATTAATTACCGTGGTCATCGGGATCACATTTACATCTTCGCTTGTTTGCTAACACAAGATAAAAAATTCACTGCGTTCTCACGGGTTTTAAAAGTGCTGTTGACTATGATGCTATGAGCAAACAGCAGTTCGCTCACTGTGGGCAGGCGTCTGTTTATCGAGTGTCAACACCAGCTTTAACAGCTTAAGAGTCCCACTGGCAGAAATCCACAGTCGCAACCTTGTTTAGACTGAGAGACGTGAGCCACATTGAGCACACAAGAGAAATGGAGGGAAGCGGAGTCGTGACTTAGCACGCTGAGAAAGTTAATGGGGATGCAGATGGTTTTCTTGATCCTTTGTCACTCATTGGTCCCCTGTTGCAGTCTGACAGGTGATAAACAGTGTGTCTCCCCACCCACACAGCCAGAATCCTATCAGTTGCATCCATTAAAATATGTGGAGACCAAAAATGATCCTCCTGAGCTGTGTGACTCAGCTGTAACAAGATATAAGCAAAACAAAAAAACAAGCGGCTCATTGAACTGGAAATCCAGTCATAGCGCAGCTAGTGAGCAGTGGTATACACGGTGATTTAAAGGGGGTCAATGTATCTTTTGATCATTCAGTTTTCGTCTCAGAATCAGGTATTAAAAAACATCCGTACAGAGTAGACAAATAATCTGTTTTCTTTTTTCCTACTGTTGATTCAGCACAGATTTTGTGGATTTTAGTCAAAGTGCCAGCTAGGAGTCCTATTTCATCTTAAGTAGCAACCAGCTGCTCGCCAGCCTTGCCTAAAAAAACATAGCATAGAAATAATTACTATGTCTACCAGCAGGGACGTCTCAAAAATAATTGTAATACGAGGCATTTTTCTTTTTCACGCTCAAATGAATGGAAATAGAAAACCGCTAGAAAACAGGAACAAAAAAAGGCCTGTTTTTTCATATTCTGAGATATCTGGAGCTACTTCACCGTTCAGATTTTGAATTGAGGGAATGTCAGCTCAGATTACATTTATATTATATACCCTAACCCTTTTTTTAAAAAATTTTAAAAACTGAACAGTCAAATAACTTATTTCATAATTATACATGATTATACTCAGGGTCATCAATAACAGGACTCCATAAAATTTAAACAACCGTGTTAAAAAAATACATGTATGTGACGATTCAAATCTGAAGAAATAGAGGACGTGCATGGTGTCACTTTTGGCTGAGTCACTGTGGTTATACTCACTGCGTTGCAAAAAGGTGACTGAGTTGCAGCGTTAGCTTTCAGCTTGAATACCACAAAAACACAAATAAGCACATGTAAAATGGGAAAGAGCTGTTGTCCCATTGGCTGAACAAAAATATGCAGCAAAGAAGGTAAAGAAAAGTAAAGCAAACGGATCAGTGCAGTTCACAGAAGCAGCTGGAATCCAGGCCCTCAAACATGGATTTGCATTTGCAATTCTGCGTAAAAAACGTTGGATAAAATCATACCTTTTCACCTGGGGTAAAATCATAACTGAAGTTCTATACTGATAACTAATGTTACATTTCAATTCAATATTTAGCATCTTTCATTTATATTCTGTGCTACGATTGCGCACCACATCGTTTAATTTCAAATCCTGTCCCGAAGCAACGTTCCGACCAAGCAACCACTTTTGTGTCCCTTCTTTGCTTTGTGAGGTCAAAATCAGCTACATTTAAATATCAGTAAACCTGATTCCTGGCCAAATGTCAGCGCAACAAGTGTAATATAATCTGAGAAATTGGTTTTGTGCATGACTCTCGTCCTCTTTGGCTACTTCAAGCACTGGTACCAGTATGTGAATACAAGCGCATCAAAATCCAAGTGACAGCTGGCTTACTGTTTTTTTTTTTAGCAAATGACAGCTCGCTTAACTACAGTGAGATGTTTCTGTTCCAACAGAGCCCCACCCCTATAACAGTATTAAGAGTTAATTTCATGAACAGTTACAGTTTTACAGAGAAATAAATTATATGTGACAGAAATTGTAGGTGAGGCACAAAGAAAAAAGTGAAATTGTCTTTGAAGAGGTCCTTAAAATCCTAATTCCTACATATTTAGATTTAGGAATTAATCTAATTTAATTCACTGAACTGCAGTATTCACCAGCGTGATCTCATCTTTTTGTTAATTAATTAAAGTCTTCAAGTAGACTGTGTGAAAGGGTCAGATATGTATTAAAGCATGTCATCAGCATAAAGGGATACTTTATTATTCAAACCATTTTTCTATATTCATGATGCATTGCGATCACTAGTGGTTCAACTGCAATGTGCTCACCCCTTTTTGACCACGGAAAAGGTCTTTTGTTGTATTAAAACAAAAATCAAACGATCAGTCTTTTTGTAATGCCGGTTTCTGAGAATAAAATTAAATGACAAAAAGATGTACTGATGGCCTGATGTGTTTTTTAGTTGCTGTCAAACCACTATGGTGTTTTATGGTAAATTAAAAAACAAAAAAACAAAAAAAAAAGATTTTCTCCACTTGAATGTTATGTACTTTGTAGCTAAATTTATCCATTCCATAGAGCCAATCACCCAAATTCATTGAGGAGGTGTGAAACTGGCTCCTCAACACAAAGAGAACTGGTTGTGCCACTTTCTTGTTCGTTTGATGGCCAAAACACAATTTTGCCTCCAAAAAGTTTTTCAGTCTGCACGGTACACAACACCCTCTGTCCTCAGACCCTCGGTTTGGATAAAGAAAAAAAATCTCTTTAATGAGGAAAAAAGGAAGAAATCATAGGAAGAAAATAAATCCCTCTTCAAGTACAGAGACACATTAGTTGTCGTCTGCACAGAGTAGACAGAAGTAATCTCTTTCCTATTTCTGTCTACTGCTGATTCATTACAGATTTGGTGGATTTTAGGCAAAGCTTCAGCTGAGAGTCCTATTTCATCTTCAAAAGCAACTGGCCGCCCGTCGGCCTCGCCTAAAAAGAATTTGCAATGAAATAATCGCCATGGTTACCAGCGGGGAAGTCTCATCACCTCGGTGACACAGTCGAAGGGGCGGAGCTTGCCTTGATCACCTGACTAATACATACTGCTGCTGCTGCTGCTGTTGTTGTTCTTGTTTGTTGTCGATGGTAACCCGTAGCAACCAGCCCTCTGATCCCACTTCCTCCTCACCGCTGTTCCTGCCTGTTTCCCATGATGCCTTGCAGGAGCTGAGGGAGATCCACAGCCGGCAGCAGAGGCAGAAACAGAAGGACATGGAGGGAGACACACACACACTGACACACACACACTCTCACATGCACACGCCGACTGAGAGAAAGTCTGCTGAACTGCAGGAGAGCAGGTGAGAATGAGATTTATCTGAGAATTGCAGAGGGCTTCAGTTATTTCCAAGTTATTACAATAGAAAATATGTATATATTTTGTATTACACCATGAAAAGTTTTGTGTAATATGCAAACTAAAGTTTTTCTTCCTCTCACCCCCCAGGTTGTCATCAGAGGAGGGCGTGGCTTGGAGGGATGAAGCAGGAAGTTCTGCTCCTAGACCTGCTAGCCCCGCCTCCATCTCTGCACCCCATGCCTGGCTAAACAGAGTGACTCAGGAAGAGGAGGAGAGGAAGAGGAGAGGGATGGAGGAGGAGGAAGAGGGCCGGAAGGGAGCGGCATCGGTAGAAGAGAAGGAGGATGACTCGAGGGGCAAGAAGGACATGCAGGACAAACTGAACAAGCTGTTCAGTCAGCCCGCCGACCCCTGGGCTTCAGCAGGTGTGTTACGGCTGTTAAAGTGCACGCATTCATGAAAGAGAGCGCAAGTGACAAAGTGAGATCCCACAAGCAGAGAGATGCAGCCAGTTTGACAAGCAAATAATTTAACCTAATGTAGCATATTTACTTCATTCCAGAATTTTTAACAGAGTTTAAGCAGGAGTTGAGGTCCCTCAAGCTCAGTTCAGACCAAAGATTTGCAATGATTCGAGTTTTAACTTGAAATTATCTGCAGTTTGCTGGTCTGCAGACCTGCCAGTTTACACCAGTGTGACAAAATGAGATGGTGTATTGTCTCAATAGCAATGACGCTTTGTATTTCCATTCTAACTATTGGCTTTCAGGCTTTTTTGTGGCCTGAAAATATGAATGAAGATAGTGATAGTGACAGTGAGTGACCTGCTACAGTTGCATTTCTACTGTTGATTTTTTTAAAAAGTGACATGAATGCAAGCAGAGCAGAGGAAAAAGTTATCAGTGAAGTAGGGCTGTTGCTAACTATTATTTTCACCATTGATTAATCTGCAGATTGTTTTCACAATAAAACATTGCTCTTCATAATTTCCCAAAGACCAAGATAATGTCTTCAGATTGCTTCGTTTGTCCAACCAACAGTCCAAAACCCTACAACTCTTCATTTACTCTTATAAAAGACGTAGAAAAGCAGCAAATTCTTATATTCAAGAAGCTGGAACCAGCAAGTGTTTGACATTTTTGTTTGAAAAATGACTGAAGCGATTAATCAGTTATCAAACTAATTGGCATTTAATTGTCTTTCAAACAACTAATTGACTACTTGTTTCAGCTCCCAGCTGTCCTCTCTGTAAACTCAGCTATTACTAACAGTTTGTAACTGACTTGACCGACCTTTGCTACCAACTGATTGGTTGTTGAAACTGGGCCACATTTAGCCCCAACAAAATGTAGCAGAACGTTTATTTAAACTGAAAGGGTGGTGCATTGAACACCCTGTTGTGTACGCAAGCACAATGCACTGCATTGCTTTTTTAATACATCACTGTTCATATACACCTTGCTGCTGAAGACAACGTATCTCAAAGTCTGCTGCATACCATTGCACATTGTTTTGAGGAAACAAGTCGTTAAATCTGGAAATCATAGCAAAACGGTGCGCACTGTTTTCAGATTGAACAGGCTCCATGTGACATGTTTTATATTCTGACACTCAGCCACTGGCGACTTGACAAGCGGAGATGCAGTCTATGCCACTGGCTGCCTTGATTTGAGCTGAGACAGGCCAGTTCACACTACTGCAACTTCACCCCGCAACGTTCTAAATCTGTTGCGTCTCTTTGTGAGCCTTTGGTCTAAACTGGGCTTTAGAGTCGACACACATTTAGAGGGCTGACTGTAATCCATAAAGGAAGAAACAAACTCCAGCACACGTCCCTCTAAACTTAACGAATTAAATTCTGATAACTTCTGAACAGTTACAGAAAAAATGGTAACCTCTCAAGAGCAAGTAGCATTATGTCTTTTCCATTAGGAACTATGAGGCTTTGGACACAAATCCACAGTTGGCTTCACCAAAAAACACATGCTATCTCGGAGGTTGACCAACAGCAGGCGGTAATGGTGGATTCTAGTCTGTGTTTATAATATTTCCATTTCTCTGTCACTACAGTGGAAAAACCTCCGGGACCCAGTCTGTTTGACCAGAAGGCCACAGTCAGTGGCTTCGACCAGCAGCAGCAGCCAGTGAAGGTGGTCTACTACAGGGCTGTGTATCCATTTGATGCTCGCAGCCATGATGAAATCAGCATCGCTCCCGGAGATGTAATCATGGTATGTAGTACGCGCACAAACTTAGTATCCATACGCTTGCTACACCTTGCTACACAAACACAGGGTGATGACGGTGCAGACTTGTTACCACCATGGCGGTTTAACAAAAAGGACATTTGTGTACAATGAGTTAAGCTAAAATCAGTTCACCTGCAGCCACTGAACACCACTAGGACACAAAACATAAACACAAGGACGTCCATATATACAGTAATATGTGTGTACATCTCGTGTATACGAATATTTTATTGCCTCTTCCGTACTATGTGTGTGTTTGTATAAAAGTCTCCTGTGTGTGTATGTATACATATGTGTGTCTCTTTCTCTTTGACTCTACCCTCTCTTAAGTGTGTCTGTAGTCTGTGTGTGTCTGTATTAACTGTTTCCTCTCTCCTCTGCTGTGCAAACTGAAGGTGAAGGGGGAATGGGTAAGTTCTTGCCCCCGCCCAGTGTTGTGCCTCCACCAATCACAAGCCAGCACTCATTTGAACTCTTGCTGTCATTGGTTCATCTCATGTCCATCTTCACGTTCATTCATTTGTCCGTGGATGAATGCCTTTGGCTCCGTCATTTTAATCTGCAAATGTTGTTCTGCCTATTTTGTTTTCACATTTAATTTGAAAAGTTGTGAATGTGCTTAACTGTGAGCGTAAAGTCATGCAGTGTTACACTTGAAAGTGGGACCCCACTGTGTAAATGAAGGCCACTTCACTTCATGCTGCTTTGTGAAAAAAAAAAATGCAGAAAATCTTTTTTTTTTAAATTACCATCAACGTCTCCATAAATAAACGACTGGCAGTTTTTCCATTTAAACACATTACAACCCACAACCCAATCACTCTCCAGTTTTACAACAAAAGATTTAATGCAGAGTCCTGCAGGTAACCTGCAAAAAAGTTGTGAAACTTGGAAAAAAAAAAAAAAATCTTAATTTGGGGTAGATCTGAATAATTGATCAAAATTTTATTGAAACGCAATATGGCCTACAAAACGCAGGTTTGTTAAAGGCAAAATGTGTGTCAAAGAACCATTTTAAATTAAATATTGTCGTGCTGTGCAGATGCCCTGTCCTACATGTCATATTTTACAGACAGTTTTTCAATGAAAATCAGAATGATTATCATTCCATATAATATTGCAAATCTTATCACATTTGCAGTATCAATCAAAATGATTGTAATTCGATATTTTTTCAAAATAGTTCAGCCCTAATTCATTAATGATAATTAATAATAATAATTGTACTAATTGTACTACTAATAATAATTGTAATAACAATTATGTAATAATAATTGTACAGGCACAAAATGGAACTAGATCCAGACAAATACTGGGATGTCACTGATCCGACAGTAATGTATGCTTGCTGCTAGCTCTCACATCAGAATGGATGACATAAAGGCAAACATAGCCAGTGGAGAATACCAAATTGTGGACAGTATATCACAGAAAACAGGTTGGATGTTTGGGAGAAATTTGGAGTGATCAGAGACGGTGAGAATAACACTGTCAGTGTGTTTGCTGCTTATAAAAGAAAGTACAAGCTAGGCACATCATCGCTAAATATATCAAAAGCTGCAGGAGCGCAGGTGCTGCACCAGTTGACAGATAGTTTTCCAAGAACAGAAGTGAGTGACTGCATATGCGTGTTAAATCAGGGGACTGATGTTAATGTGTGTGAGCAGGTCCGAATATGACTTGGAGATGATTGCGGGTAACGGATCAGTACCGGTACTGAGATTTACAGGTGCAGGTTTGCAGAACCGGACCTGTGCAGGACTCTGATTTACTGCACACCAATGTGGTGGACTAAAAGAAAAATAGAGTAATGATGTGATTTGAATTTGTAGTGAAGGGGCCAGCCACAGGTTTTATCATGAGGTTATTTTTAGAAGTAGAATTATTGAGTTAGACTGATAATTGAAAAGGGCCTTGTTCATTCTAAAGTGACATGATAGAAACAAGACTTTCACTGGAACCAGAACACAAACACTAACAGTTTCAAATGTCAAGTTATCATGTTTATACGCTATTTGTCTCACTCACTTATCCACTAATTTAATAATTCTACTTCAGGGAATTCTACTCTGAACAGCTGCTCCTGTGGTCATTGTTTTTTACACCACTGCTCTGTTCCACCATGAGTCTCAACACACACACACACACACACACACACGCATCTCTGTGAATTCAGTGTCCCTGTGTGCGGCTTCCTGCGCGCTTCAGCTTCATCTTAATCCCGCCCCTCTGCTCTCATAGGTGGATGAATCCCAAACAGGTGAACCCGGCTGGCTGGGAGGAGAGCTCAGGGGGCGTACTGGTTGGTTTCCAGCAAATTACGCTGAGCGGATACCTGACAGTGAAGCGCCAATCAGCCTGCGTGCAGCAGCCTCAGCCACACCCACCTCAGCCCAGCAACCAATAACCACGCCTCCCCCAGCACCTGGACACACGTCCTCCTCCACGTCCTCCGCCAACAGTAACTGGGCCGACTTTAGCACCACGTAAGTCCTGCTTGTTTTAACATGATCACAAACGGGCTCTATTTGGCTTCAGTGGTGCTTTTAAGGACAGAATATAAGACCGAATATGAGGAACTAACATGTGTTGCCTGTGTGTCTATATTTCCAGTTGGCCCTCCAACACAGCTAGTCAATCAGACAGCGAGGGATGGGACGCATGGCCAACCTCATCAACCGGTCAGAATCCTTCGCTCAGTGTTCCTTCAGCGCAGCTACGACAACGCTCTGCCTTCACACCTGCTACCATGACGACGGGCTCCTCTCCTTCTCCTGTGCTGGGACAGGTAGGAATACAAAACAAAACTGTGCACAGTCTTTAGTCTAAGACCCCAGATTGGGTTCAGATAGAAAATCAAGTCTTCTCCCTAGCTGTAAATCTTGTTCGTCGTATGATAAATCAGTCGCTGCTCTGATCTAAATGGTACTAATGCTGCTATTCTCTGTTTCACAGGGGGAGAAGGTCGAGGGTCTTCAGGCTCAGGCTTTGTATCCCTGGAGGGCGAAGAAGGATAACCACCTCAACTTCAACAAAAACGAGGTATATTCTTTTGTGCTGTAGTCTTTTCGTGTTAGCCAAATTTTTCTGAGTAGGATAAATAGTTTTAAATCATTAGAACTAATATCATTATTGTTACTGTTGATGCAGATCATAACGGTGTTGGAGCAGCAGGACATGTGGTGGTTAGGTGAACTGCAGACCGGACAGAGAGGCTGGTTCCCCAAAAGTTACGTCAAGCTCATCTCCGCCGCCATGCCGGCTCCCGCTGGTGCAGCAGCACGCAGCAAAAACACTAGGTGGGTGAAAATGGTAAATTAAGTGAAATTGGGTGTATTCTCAGTGTTGAAGGATAATCTCAATTTTTCCTCTTACCTGTAGTGCTGTTTATCCATCTAGATTGTTTTGGTGTGAGTTACAGTGCTTGAGGTATCGGTTGAAGAGATGTCTGCAGTTCAGTAGGAACACAACAAGATCTGTGGGTTATCATGAGTAACTGGGTCATGATTTCTGAGAGACGTTGCTGTTGAGTTGTTTTTTTCACCACAAACCCAGTGCCATCTAGTTTCATTATTTTGGAGAGAAAGCAGACATCTAAATGGATAAATATCTCTACAGGTAAGAGGAAAAAATATGGTATTTTTCATTTTGAGGTGAACTGTGTCTTTAAGGTACAATCCAGTCAGAAAGACAGACATAGATGCTCACAGATTATTCACAAGACACAACAAAAAACTTTTACTCAAGGTTTTTCACTTCAAACTTAAAAGATTTTGCTTTCTGTTCTGTCAGCTTGCTAAGTCTCATTTCTTCCCACATCTCGCATCATTTAATCCTATTAGTGGGAGTGCAGCTGCAGACAGGACCCTCTAGACCAACACCAGAGGTGATTGGACTGATTTCATTTTTTGGTTATCTGGCTCTGGATCAGCTTATCTGGGGCTTCAGCTTGCAAAAATCAAATGATTGAAAATGGCTCAGTTGGGTCATGGCATGAAAAATCTGCCTTTTAAAAAAAAAGTTACATGTAAAGACTCATACCAAAGATGATTCTTGCAGTAACAGAACAGTAGCTTATTACATTCATTTTCAATGGAAACTTGGGCTCATTACACCAAACATTTGTGTGATTTTTAAGAAAATATTTGCAAAAATAAAAAAAATATACTAACTATACTAACAAGAAAAATCCAAAATCTCTTCTAGTGAGTCTGGAGTATCAGAAAGCCCACCAAATGGAAAACGCCCTTCCCCCTCCCCAACAAAACCCTCTGAGTCTGGAGAAGGTAACACACGCAAACATGTATTTGTACATTTTATTGAGAAATGAGATGGGTAAATTTCACTGAATCTGTAGAGGTGTCCACATGCCTCCTCACAGAGTATGTGGCCATGTACACCTACGAGAGCAGCGAGCAGGGCGACCTGAGTTTCCAGCAAGGAGACATCGTCATGGTGACCAGGAAAGAAGGGGATTGGTGGACGGGAATGGTCGGGGGAAAGACGGGAGTCTTCCCTTCCAATTATGTGAAACCTCGAGACTCCTCCACAGAGGTGAGACTTCACTCAGGACAAATGAGGACGGAACAGAACCATTGGTTTGTTTGAAGTTTTATGCCGCAATGAAAATAATTGTAATGATTAATTGTTATTTAAACTTTGTCTCTTTTTCTAGTCTTTGGGATCAGCGGGGAAGACGGGCAGCCTGGGAAAGAAACCAGGTGATTTTTTTTTCAGTTTCCAGTATAATAATATTGCTCCATTACAGTTCTAGCTAAAGTCATCAAACTTTCTATCAACACTTCAAAGCGATCTGAAACTGAACCTGGCTGACTTATTAAAATATTCAACACCTACACACTACAGATTTCAGGGACTGAACTGCTTAATAACCACATTCTCTACTTCCTGTGTGTCTCTCCAACAGAGATCGCCCAGGTGATCGCCCCGTACAGTGCTACAGGAGCAGAGCAGCTGACGTTAGCTCCGGGACAGCTCATCCTCATCAGGAAAAAGAACCCAGGGGGCTGGTGGGAGGGAGAGCTCCAGGTACATCCAGCACAAACTCTGATACACACAAAGAAATGCTCATCAGGTTGACCTTGCGTAAAAAGAAAGAAAGATTTTGTTAATATGTAATAATCAAGTTGTAGTTTGATTTGAATTATATGCAATACAAGCATATAATTACCTCTGTATTGTGCGTCATAGTTACCTCTAGGAATAAACTGTAGTATGTAATATGTGACTTATGAGGTTGTTTGCATAATGTCAGGGCATGCAGACTCTTGTTGTGATCTATGCCTAATAACACGCCATGTTCTGATTGGTTCAGGCCCGGGGGAAGAAGCGCCAGATAGGTTGGTTTCCAGCCAACTATGTGAAGCTGCTCAGTCCCAGCACCAGCAAGACAACGCCTACAGAGCCTACCCCTCCTAAACTGGCTCCTGCCAGCACAGGTACACTCACAAATAAATACACATACAATGCCTTTACAATCCTGTGGCTTCTTCCACAATATGAATAAGACATTAAAACATCAAACCAGAAACATGCATGCAAATTGTATATCATTCTTTGTGGGAAAGCGTTTTTTCATTTTTCGTGAAAGTTGTGATCTTATTGCGAGTCCATTAATAATGTATAAAAAGATCTGAAATGTGTTTTCTTTTAAGGAGTTTGAGTTACTCTGATAAAACGTCACAGTCACTAACATTAGCTCATTTGATGCAACTTATATGACAGTTTGGCAGATAGTATAGGCTGGACCCCCTATACATAGTCCTACATATATAGTCACAAATTGGACTTTAAAGTTACATTTTCTGTAACTTCGGGAAAAGTGAAATACATCTTTTTTACTTTTAATAAAGTCAAACCAATAAAAACAGAAATTGGACCTATTCAACTAATCAATTGATCGATGGGGAGAACTGACCCTTGCTAACCTACTGTTCTCATTATTTAGCTGGCTTGAAATGAGACTTACTATATTTACCGTGCAGTCTGTTGACGTCAAATTCAACAGGCTAACTCACAAAATAAAGACTTAAACAACACAAAACGTGGCAAAGCTTGCAGCTTTTGAGTTTGAAGTCGGGTCACAGGCTGAAAGTATCGATCCATCTTTGAACCTGATCTATTACAGGCCCTCATTGAGAAACAGTCCCACGGCTGTCATCAAAAATAAACTTTTTATCCACTCAGCTCCTCTGTCCTCTGAGGCCGTGGGCTGATGTATTGATTTGTGCTGGTTCTTGAACATGGTTGTCAGTTAGTTTAGAGCAGAGTAAATGTTCAGTAAATAGCCTCTTATTCGAAAAAAGAAACATCAGGACTGCAAATGTCCCCGCCTCCCCCTATAATGAACAAGAAGTGCTTCTCTCCTTAAGGAAGTAACCCCAGCAACTGTCCAACCAATGAGAATTTGGTCGGACAAGAGCATGTCGACCAACCAATCAGAACTTAGCTCGGAATTACATTCATTTTGCACACTTCACGGCAAATCGCACACTTTCCTGCATGCATGTGCTTGAAAAGGCTACTTTTTTACTTCATGTTAGTACTTGTTTGACATTTGTTTGTGCAGTAGGCCTATTCTTTATACTGTCCGGTTCATTGCTTGTACTGCTGCTCTGAAATGTGAATTTCGTGTATGTCAGTATAAAGATATCTAGACACCAGAAAAGATAAACATTTTTAATACGTTTTAAATTATCACCTTGAAGCTGAAACTGTTGACATCCTGTCCATCATGTGTGTCTCTGGTCCTGAAGCTGTGTGTCAGGTGATCGGCATGTACGACTACGTGGCCCAGAACGACGACGAGCTGGCCTTCCAGAAGGGTCAGGTGATCACAGTGCTCAACAAGGACGACTGTGATTGGTGGAAAGGAGAGCTCAACGGGAGAGAGGGTCTGTTTCCCAGCAACTACGTCAAACTCACCACGGATACGGACCCGAGCACGCAGTGTGAGTACTCGCAAACACACACACACACACACACACACACACACGTGACTCACAGAACACATGCAGTATACTGAAATTAACATATTAACATTCTCTCAATGTGAATACAAAGTAATGTAACACTCACACAGTCACACATACACAGTGAAACACTCTCTCTCCCTCACACACACACACACACACACACACCCCAGAGCCAGGTGTGGAGATGCTGTCCCTCTCTCAGTGTTTGACCCTGGATTGGTTTGACCTTTGACCTTTCACCTTGACACTCCTTTGGGCCTCTTTGATAACCCCCTCCCCAGTCATGCGACACCTCTGGGTGGTGTTTGTGTGTGTTTGTATGGTGTGTATGTACATGCATGTGTGTGTATATTTGCGCGCATTAGTGTAAAAGTGTTTCCTTCCTTCCTGCATGTGTCCCTTCAGCATGATCCACCATAGACTTAGAGATTCTAGAGCTGAGCAAAGAGACATTCAACCTGGACTGAACTGCTTTAACTCGCTGACGATGAACAGCAGACTTGTGGGTATTTTCAGCACTACTGAGCCGAAATATTTGCACAATAATAAAAAGTGTAAAAACACAGAAATTATAAGATTCTGCTGCAGGCAAAATTGGATATATGAGCACCTGGTGAGCAAGAGGTGTGATGAGGGAAGATTTTACAAATATCAGTTTTATCCTTTATTTTCAGTGGAATCATGACATGACACCTTGAAATGAGTTAGCATATTGGCATTTCAGGTTCCCTTGCCTTAAAGTCAGTGGGCTTTTTTAAGGCAATTTTCTTTTTTGTTTTGTTCCACAACATAGAATATGTCAGCGAATACCCCACTTATGAATTTTGAAGCTTATATGCGTCTTAAATAAGACTGCGTTAAATGTCATCACGGCAAACAGTAGTCACTTAGTGGTGGTGATGTGAAGTTATGCAATCGTATAAGTTCTATAACTATAACTGTTTGTAGTCTAACGATAGCTTTTTACTTCTGGTCATTGCATTTACACTTAAAAAATTCATCAAAGTGGTGTTCATTTGTGAAGATTATCTTGCTGAACAAAATGTGTAGCAAACGTTTTATCATAGAGCTAATTTTCTGCACTTCATATTGGATTAGATAGAAATAGACCTTTATCACAGCAGCCACTTTGACATGAAATATTAGAATAAACACAGGTGTTAGCAGTGATACTAATTAAGATTCATTTTCATTCCAGTTTAACAGTCAGGGTGCTGCTATTGTACACGTTGGCTCACTGGAAAGTCATGTCAATATGGGTCCCGTACTACTACTATGGCAACTACGTTCTTCCACAACCTGCAGCAAAGTAATACTAAATATATGGTTTAAAACTACGGCCGCAGCATCTCTAAAATGTTAGAAAATGGCGAAAAATGTCCATCCCAGTTTTGTGCAAGGTGATATCTGTAAATGTCTTTTGTCAGTCTAAAACCCAAATATATTTAGTTAAATGTGATAAACAAAGAAAAGTTGGAAATCTCCCTATTTGAGAGCCTGAAAACAGTCTTTTCTGATTTTCTCATTTTGCATCAAGAATGACTTTTAACAACTGATTGCTTATCAAAACAGTTTAATAGTTAAATTCTTTTTTACCACTTGCCCAGTTGGACGAGCAAGTTGCCAGATTTAGTAGCCTGACATGACATTTTACTTGCGCGAGGCAATCAAACAATTCTTATTGTTGAGCCCGGATATTGTATTTGCCTCAAAAGTCAGGTGGTCTATAGTCTAAATCAATTCCTTTGGGGAAAAACTGAAACTTAATGGTGGGCCACGGGTCAAACAAAAAACCTGTTTTATTTTATTGTATTGCTAAGATGCTAAATGGCACCAGGATCTCAAGTTCCCTTAATTGACTGACTTCCTGTGCAAAGTGTCAGTCTGCCTGCTGCAATGAGATTATGAAAACTAATTAGGGATCCTTCATATTAAAAGAGAATTTTAACCTCAGAAAAACATAATAAATGGCAAAATATATATATATTTTTTTTAAATTTCACTGGAAACATCTGGAGGAAGTGCACCTTTGTCCCCCACACCCAGCTTTGGGCATCCCAGGTCTAAATGATGACTGCATTTCCTATTCTTTAAAATTCTTTAGCTGGTAATAACTGTCTGCAGCTAGAAGCTCTCTGCCTGCTGTTGTGTTGCTCGCTCTAGACCCTCTATTTCTATGCTAGGGTTAGACCACACCTCCACACTCTCTCTGTCTTGCTGCACGCTCCACCCACCTAGCACCCGATTGGTTGTTGTTGTTGTTGTTGTTGTTTTGTTTAGTTGTTTTTGTTGATGTTGTTGTTGTCGTCCTCTCTCTAGGATCATATCATTACCCAGAACCCCCCTCTTCCTCAAAGCCCTCAAAGAGACCCACTAGGCCACTCAACCAATGGGACAGCAGCAAGAGGTCACATGACCCGGATATGGCGACTCTCCACCAATAGAAGCCAGACAGACAGACAGACAGACTGTAACGTTTTTAAACGCCCTGTGGTGGCGATGAACTCTGTCTATGCATGGCTCTGACTGGACTTGGCCAAACTCTGTTTATCTAAGGCTCTGGCTCCAAACAGCACTGTTCAACAGGAGGGAGATCAATAGTCAGGCCTCCTCTCCTCTCCTTTCTTCTTCTCTTCTCCTCCTCCATCCTCTTCTTCTTCTTCCTCCTCTTCTTCCTCTTCTTCTCTTTCTGTTTTATCAGTCGCAAGGTGTTTAGATAAGCAGGGAAGGAAGAAGAGAGGAGGAGATTGAAAGAGAGACTATTGAGCTCCTTTCTCCCTGATTGGACTTTTGAACATGTTTTGACTGGATCACAGTGACTGTACACACACTCACACACACATCCACACACACATTAACAACACGTCCACACACGCAGCCCTATCCTAGCGTGGTGAAGTGGATAGTGGGTCATTTTGTGGCTTTATGGGAGATTCTGTCATTAGAATCAGTAGCTCAGCTTATCCCCTTCCCTTTTTCCCCTCCCTCCTGTTTTTTTTATTATTTTTTTTTTTTTTATTTTCTTACTTTTTAACCGGGCTCCCATTGGTTCAGCAGCTTCATTCACCTGTCAGTCTAAAGCGCTGGCTTCACCCCCCCATCCCCTCACTAACCCCTCCCCTCCCACAGCTTCACAGAAAGACCCACTATCTGCAGGAGGACAAGTCTCAATATCTTCTCTCCTCTCTTCGCCTCTCTTCGCCTCTCCTCTCCTCAATGCCAAAGACTCCTCCCCTCCTCCTCCTCCTCCTCCTCCTCTTCCTCCTCTCCCCCTCTTTGATCCCCCCTACCTTCAAAAGGAGATGAAGTAATGGAGAGGAGAGGAAATGAGGCAGTATTGAGACGCGTCCCGCAGCAGTTCAGAGCTAAGTTTCAACCCAGGATGCCGCTCCCTTCTGTGGCTTTCCAGCTAGTTTCTCCTCCTCTCTTTCTGTGCTAGTGAAGGAGGCAAGGAGACATAGAAGGGAGTGAGCAGCTGGAATGGGACTCAGCCCTCCCGTAGCTCAGGGCTAAAATGGGAAGCCATGCTGTAACTGCTTAGCATCCTAGCTAACCAAATTACTCGCACACACAACATGGTACAGAGAGTTTGGAGTATGCACATGAGCTTAAAATGGTGTGAACAGATTGCACACACAAACACAAACACACACACACACACACACTCAGCCACAGTGATGATGTTTTTATTGTTATAGTAGTTTAACATTCTGAATATGTATTAACTTTAAATGAACCGTTTTACGTTCTGTTGTTGTTATTTTTTGTTTACATGTTTATTGTTTTGTCTGTTGCTATGATAATGATGCTTGTCACACTGTTGAGGGCCAGACCAGGATGATGGACACTGACATGACACACAGTCAGATTCGGTACTAAACATGTAGGGGTGGAACGATTTGTCATAAAGAAAACCAATTTGCTCACCATCTTTGAATCATTCCAGTTAAAGGAATGTTTGAACATTTTGGGGGAAATGCACTTATTAGCTTTGTTGCTGAGCGTTAAATGTAAAAATAATACCAGTCTCATGTCTGTTAGTTACAGGGAGAGTTAGGGTAGGTTGTATGAGGGGTTGTATGAGGTACTTATCGATAGTCAGTGCTTTAGCTACTGCAGATGGTGGCCAGCACGCTGCCAGTTTGGAGAGGCAGAGAGGGGGTGTACGCTATATTTATAATATTTTCATCGGGGAACGGGCAGTATATAAGCCAAATATCGCTCTTTCCCTACTGCTCTTTCCACTTTACCTTGCAGAACATGGGAGCTGGTACCACATACAACCCTCCATCAAATAATCCAAACTATCACTTTAAGTGTGAAGCAACAGCCAGGAATGACGATTAGATTATTTTAGCTTCTTGGTAAGAGCTAGCCCCGGCTCCATCCAGAGCTCAAATTACACCTCTAAAGTCAGCGTATAACTCGCTTTGGGGTGTAAGGATGCAGGAGGAGTTCAGTCACATAATGTCGAATCATAATTTAGATGGTTTTTGTGAGTTGACACAAATTTAATTGAACGTGTTAAATAGACATATGATACAATCTGATATCAATCGCAGGCCCCTGAATCGAATCGAATCAAAATCATGTTGTGGCAAACGTGATATCGTTCAAAGAATCAGTATATCGTAACATGATTAACAGTACACCCCTGGTAAAAAATACAACTTTTATTATTAACGAACAGACATGAGAAAGATATTCATCCTTTCATCTCACACTCGGTACGAAAGTGAATAAGCAGCGTATTTCCCATAAAGTGACAAACTGTTCCTTTAAAAAGCTCAGCTGTTTTTGGTTGTGGCACAATTTTTGCAAGCTAGTGACATTTTTAAGCAATTTGAGTTTTATCTCCTTGAATTTTTTTTTCCACACTGTGACGCACCGTTTTGAAAGTAGAAGTTTTAGCTCATTGCCACCAAACTTCCTGCAACAAAAAGGCTGATTTTGAAGTCCCCCACCCCACCCACTGCAAACCTACTGTATCAAACCAGGCACAGTCATTTCACCCCTACACGATATAAAGGAAAGCGACCTGTGAAGTATTAAGATTTCCTGGACCCGACTCTGCAGCTGTTTTCCTCAACCGGCTCCGATAATTCCAGGTCATAAACTCTGATTTTGTGGCTGCAGTTTTCTGTGCCTCCAGTCAAACGTTTAGCTGTTCATTCCCCACTGAATATCATTAGCTTTAGCCTTTAGCTACAGCGCTGTTCTGAGTCCTTAAAACCTTATATATATCATATTCTGTCATATCATATTACTGACTTAGCAGGTCTGTGTGGGGTTACAGAGACACACAAACTGACAAGTAGAAAAACAGCATAACCTCACTTTCAAATAATATATAAATATATTGTACATAACCGGTTACAATGGTTTCCATTTACCACAGCAACAGAAACGCCCTCCTATTTGTTCCCATAGCAACAGACTGGTATTCTAGTGGTTGCCATATCAGATTTGTATTGTTTTTTTGTTTTTTGTTTGTTTTTGTTTATCCAGATGACAGTATTGTGATTTTAATGTTTACCCTCAGAAACACAAACAATGAATGAAATGATTATTGAACTACGCAACTTTTTATACAACAAGCAATAGAGTTGTTATTATAATAATTATTATTATTATTAACCTGCTTGGATCCCATTGGCTCCTCCGTGTGTCAGTATTGGAGGTGAAGGTCTCTGATTGGGCGACGAGTCAAAGACCATCGGTTCTTGAACAGATCGAGGCTGGAGACCCAGATTTGGGTCTGTGGACGGGTTGATGGACAGAAATACGAGCGGGTTTTTAACAGATCCTGATTCTTAGGGTCAGTTTTTGTCAGTTTGGGAACCGATGGTCGAGACTTGTCGCAGTCAGACTGAGTATTTTAGGTTAGAACAAAGATCCACCTAGACCAGAGTCGTGCTCCACACCAGCTGGGTGGATATTGCACTTCCTGATGATGCATCTCTGCCTGTTACTACTTTCTAAGGCTCCCATCTGCAGCCTGTTTTGTCCCTGTTAGCATTAAGTTTAAATCATTTGGGGACCCTGCAGGTGGAAGCAGCACATACACAATATATTTATGGTGCAGCTTAAGCTAGAAGCTTTTAACATTTAACATCTTTTACCGTTTTTAACAGAACACTTTCCTTGCCTCCGCTCTGAAGCATGACTCTGGTCTAGCCTGGTTTGTTTTAAAAGAATTAAAGCTCTGTATGATCTATACATAATCTAATGAATGGTAATGGTTGGTGCTTCTTATTGATATAAATAGCAACTCTGATGAATGGACGAATGGATTAACAGCCAGGCCAAATGTAACCAGACTGCACTTGGTGTCGGTGTGTGCATGAATGAGTGAGCGAGCGAGCGTGTGAACGAAAATAAAGCATGAATGAGCAATTTTGTGAACATGAATGGACAGACGGATACACAAAGGAATGAAAAGGATACTTGAATGAATGAATGAATGAATGAACTGTACAGAATGTTAGCATAGCGTGGATATCACAAATGTCCTGAGGTTTTATTGGTGGAGATTTTGATGAAGCGGTGAATCTGACTGGTCCTGATGATTAAATGCTCTGAGACAGACTGCAGTCGACTGGCCTCTTTACTCTCTCTCTCTCTCATACACACACACACACACTGTCACTCAGATGTGTAAGGGCTTGTAAAGTACCACAAGGAAGCTTACTGTTTAACTGGCAGTTGTCAATAAAACACTTAATTTCACATTTCAGGGTCTGGTGCAGCATTTTTTTAAACAAATATTTTACCTTATATCATCAAGACGTTTGCACTTCCTTATACATTAAGTTTGTTATTAGAGTCATATTACTTAAAGCTGCATTAATCTTTATATTAACACTGAATCAGATGACTACATCTGTCTATATTATTATCGATTAACCTGTCCATCATTTTCTCAATTAGTTGTTATTCTATAAAATGCCAGAAAATTGTGAAAAAAAATATTGATCAGTGTCACCAACCTAGAGATATTCAGTCTACTGTCAGAGGATTAAATAAACCAGAAAATATTCAAGTTTAAGTTGCTGAAATCAGACATTTTTTTATTAAAAAAAAAAAGAAGAAAAGACTCAATCAGTCACAATCAAACAATCAATCAGTCTTAAAAATAGTTGGCATTTAATAGCTGATACTTGATGAATTGTTTGCAGCTCTAATCTAATATGAAAGTGAAGAGAAAAAAATATCACCAACTCTGCAGCTGTTTCCAGCTAAAAAACTGTAGTTTATATCAGTGTGTCTGTCAACTTGTTATATAGTTCTTCTGTCCCAGAGTGGCCAAAACCAAATACTTTGTTGAATACATCTTAAGTCCAAAAGGACAGAACATGTAGCAAACTAAAGAGAGAGATATGGATAACAGAACTGCAGCAGAGCTTTATCATGTTTTCATTTAATCTTGGTGGATTTAACTGATTCCACAGCAGCTGTGAGTTTTACTGAAGCCCACAGAGGCAAGTGAGAAAAAATAAATCTGCCGATCCATTTTTTTTAAAAGTCTTTTCTCTCTTGTGTTTATGACCTAAGATGTACAGGTAAAGATAAACTGTGTTTGCCAGGATCATCTTTCTAAGTTCCTAATTTCTTTTAAAAGTGACCTTGAAGAAAACATGAATGCTCAGCCTCCTGTGGCTGAAATTGAGTATTACAACAACAAAACACTTCAATAAAATGATCCTGACCAAAAAAAGAAAGAAAAAGATAATTTGCAAAAACAGTTTATCTTTAATCTCTTTCACAGACTAAAATAAATAACAAATCCACAAAGACGCTCCTGTAAAAATCTTTTTTTCACATTTTCTTAGGTCATAAACACAGGCGAGAAAACAATTTAGATTAGACTTCTGCTTCCATTTGCAGTTGGTTTAAAAGATATTTAGATTTTTAAACTGTTACATTTCTTCATAAACACTCCCTCTTTCATTCAGAAGATTAAACCGTACTTTTTAATGTTAAGTGGAGTTGCATGATGATGTCCAGACAGTTTCTACAGTCAGAACAGAATCCACATTAACAAACTTCTCTGTTTAGGTAAAAGTAAAAAATGCACCCGGATACTGCAAAACAGAAAACAGAGCCACGGTCGTAAATATCAACTTTTAATTTTAATCTGAACACGCTTTACATATATATCTCTCACACTCATTTTTGACATCTGAATGACAGACAAAAAACCCGACAAACTTTTGACTCAAACACTCCTCCACTGTTAGTCCCACTGCCTGTTTGTTGATCTCAGGTATGTATTATGTTGGTAATTTATTAATAAAGGTAAAATGTGTCTATCTTTTTTATTCTTTCCATGTGTCAGGATGTTTGATTGACAGCTGTGTGCGTCTGCATGTGCGATGTTTGTTATTTCAGGGTGCGCTGACCTCCATCTGCTGGACATGCTGAGTCCCATGGAGAGGAAGAGGCAGGGATACATCCACGAGCTGATCGTCACCGAGGAGAACTACGTCAACGACCTGCAGCTCGTCACAGAGGTAAACACACACGTGACTGTCGATAACCTCTGCTATATAGTATATAAGTCAGGGTTAATGTACAGAGAGCAGGTCATTATTGTGAAATAAATCCTGAAAGGGTTTTTGCAGGACACAAACATGTAGCGGAAGATTTTTCACAGGTTTTCTTTTATCTTAAAATTCACATTTTTCCAAGGTTGCGTTTCACTCATATTTGGGGCAGAGAGCAGCTTTAACTTAAGTGTAACTTTAAATCATACAGCTACATTCAGACGCACCTCCCACAAGATTAAGACAGCATCATTTTAGAGTACAGGCCGTAAACAACTGATGACCCACGGTCAGTTCTGAAGAGGCAAACTGATTTTCAAGTGAAGTACAAAATGTGAAAAATAGTTGTAGTAGTATCGCCTATGAAATGTGTCGTTACCTTTCTCTGTGTGTGTGTGTGTGTGTGTGTGTGTGTGTGTGTGTGTGTGTGTGTTCAGATCTTCCACAAACCTCTGTTGGAGTGCGAGCTGCTGACGGAGAAGGAAGTGGCCATGATCTTCGTCAACTGGAAGGAGCTCATCATGTGCAACATCAAACTTCTCAAGTAAAGACAAACACACACCAGTATTACACACTCTGCACACACACACACACACACACACACACAGCAAACAGTAGCGATTGTTATACATTATATGAGGATATTTGCATCTAATACATGTCAGATCTCAAGACAAAGCGTCAGACTTTCATTTGAATTTTAAAGCCTGAACGCAGGTTTGCCTTTACAAAGGTCAGCAGCTTTGAATGACGCTTGTAGCTGGAAATGAGACCTAGCAAACCATGTCATACTGGTTTAAATTTTTACATTTATACATCCAATTTACATAAAAGTTACTGAAGTCAGGTGAATAAAAGTAACTAATGTTGTCACATAAATGCAGTGGAGTCAAAACTACAATATTTCCCTTGGAAATGTAGTGGAGGAGTAGAGGTATTAAGTTGCATAAAATGGAAATATTCACATAAAGTCTATCAGGCACAGTACTTGAGTGAATGTCAGGGATGGAAGTAACTTTATTACAAATACTCAAATTACTGTATTTAAGTAGTTTTTGTGGGTACTTGTACTTTTATGAGCAGATTTTCAAGTCTGTACTTTTACTCGTACTCAAGTGTGCATTACAAGCTGTAATCTACTTAGTTACTTTTAAAATCATAGTTGAGTACTGAGTACAATTTGAATTAAGATGCAAACATTTCATCTGAATTTTAGTAGCCAATCAGGTGATCTGATCACCAACGGGCCAAATATAACACTGACATGCAAACTAATAACAAAGCAAAATGCTTCAGCAACACATTTGGAGTATGGATGTTAATGAATAATCATTAAGTGATTAATTGATTTTAAGAATTTAACCAATTAAAATGTATTCATGGATATTTAATTGATAGATGTGGTAGTAATTTGCACCTCATGTGACCTTGTGTTGTCGGGCGGAGCCATTTGTTGAATAAGGAAAATTAAACCTCGACTTAGAATGAGAAAAGAATCACAAAGAAAACCCCAGAAAAAATATTGAAAATGAGGAAAATAACATGCTTTGTATCTAATAAATTATTAATGATTAATTCGGAGGGGTGAATGTGACACCAATGATTAAAAGTAACTAATACTCTGAGTAGTTTTTGATAAGAATACTTTGTACTTTTACTTTAGTATTTTTCTAACACCAGTACTTTTACTTGTAACTTAGTGATATTATAGAAGTGTAACAGTACGTGTACTTGAGTACAAATTTTCACTACTCTTTCCACCACTGATAAGTGTACTTAGTTACATTCCACCTCTTATATACCACACCAGTCAAGAAATTAATCCTGTAATGACACAGCAGACCAAACTTCTGATCCGTGCTCTCATCTTCCCCTGCAGGGCTCTGAGAGTGAGGAAGAAGATGTCAGGCGATCGGATGCCGGTGAAGATGATTGGCGACATCCTGACCAACCAGCTGCCTCACATGCAGCCGTACATCAGGTTCTGTCTGTCGTCTTTTTAAACCCCCACCCCCACACACACACATTTAATCAGTCAGGAGGCCAGTCGATGTCTTTCTGTAAACGGCCTGTAAAAGTGACATGTAAAATGTTTTCTGTGATCAGATTCTGTTCGTGTCAGCTGAACGGAGCCACGCTGATTCAGCAGAAAACGGACGACAACCCTGAGATCAAAGACTTCCTCAAGGTATAAAACACACACTCTGCACACACACTTTATGTGCAGCATTTTACCGTGTGAGGGTTTTTGGGGTTTTTTTTTATTAGAAGACTTACATTCGTCTCTGTTAGCAACATATTAGAATCTTACATGATAATAAAAGATGTATTAACCAAACATTCGGCATTAAAGGTGCAATATGTGGGAATTTTAATTCAAAGAGTTTAAAAATTAACTGACATGATCAACAGAAAGTGAGGAAATAACAGTTCTGACATTATGTCAAAGACATCTGTGTATTGTGCTGCAGATATATCTACTGATGTTAGCATGCTAACCAGCTAGCGTCATTCCATCCTGCGACAGTGGGTCACTGTAGCGTCCGTTCTGCCTGCAGTCCAGCAACACTGAGGTGGCTTTTTGCTGGGTTTGGTTGCTAGCACCCCAGGGTTAAACCACCATGTCCTTGTCGCCCCTGAAGTCAGAGTCCTGGTCAGAGTCGCTGTAAATCACTTAAGCACTGTATTCCATGTCGTCAAACTGGCCTCAATCAGTCTCTGAGGTGGTGTTCAGTCCCAGTCTGACTGTGTTCCCTGAGGGGGTACTGCCCCTCCACCCTCCCCACCCTGTCCAAGCACACAGTCTGGTACAGGGTCAGCTAATAGGACCACTAACAGGACCACTAGCTGCATTGCTAACTGAGCTAACTAGCAAACAGCAGCTACAGTTAGCAGTTATTCTGGCGATATGCTTGTTTGGAGTATGAATCTGACAAGTGGCCAGTTCTTAATATTGCACCTTTAAGTAACTGCAGCTTTGTAACACAAATGTTTAAACATTATTTAACTTGAGCAGTGGGAACAGGGTTAACTAACGCTGTGTCTCTGATTGTCTCCATCAGAGGTTAGCCATGGACCCCAGGTGTAAGGGAATGCCTCTGTCCAGCTTCCTGCTCAAACCCATGCAGAGAGTCACACGGTACCCGCTCATTATCAAGAACGTACGTACGAGTCCGACACACAAAATGTCTGTATTAAGACTACAAAAAAATCACTTCAACATTCGAGCCACTGATGCACTTTTGATTCCTTCTGTCTTACTTTCCTGCCTGTTGATTTCAGATCTTAGAAAACACTCCAGAGTCACATCCAGACCACAGCCACCTGAAAGCTGCTCTGGAGAAAGCAGAGGAGCTGTGCTCACAGGTGAACACACACACACACACACCTGCTTAGAATTAAGTGAATGGCTGTTAAAAGGATACAACTTCTACTCCTGCCCACTTTCTGTCTCTTTTTAACTGATATTTAGGAAAATGTTTTGTCACCCAAACATTAATTTAGCCTATTTTTAGGACAGTCTTATACAAGATTTTAGCAGTTGCACTTTGGATTCATGTATTTCTGAGTATATGTGGGTAAAAGTCTATTCATATATATGCAAAATATCTTTGTGCAGCTGCTATATCTTTTATAATAATTGTTTAATGTGAAAACAAATAAATCAACTAACAAGTCAATCCAAGAATGCAGACCTCAAATAAGGCCAGTCGTCCAGTCTTCTGTGATATGCAGCTCTGCAGGCAAACAGTATAATTTAGACATGGATTATTTCTCATGTACCTTTTGCATTTCTTTCTACACTGATGTTACAGTTGACTTAATTGCAATGTTAATCAAAGTCTCATGAAAATCGGCCGGGAGTTTTTCCATAATCCAGCTTACATTCAAACAAACTGTGCCGAAAACATCACCTCCTCCGCGGAGGTAACGCATTAAATAAACACCTACACATCCGACTGACAACTGACTGATTGTGTGTTTTTGTGTTTCAAGGTGAATGAGGGTGTCAGGGAGAAGGAGAACTCGGATCGTCTGGAGTGGATTCAGGCTCATGTCCAGTGCGAAGGCCTGTCTGAGGTAACTGCAACGCACGCATGTGTGCACACACGCAAGCACAACAACAAGCACCTGCGCACACGTGTAACAAAAAGTGTTTTCATTTATATTTAATTTTTACAGGGTACGTTAGGTGATTTTTTTTTTTTACATGCTCAAAATATATACGTACTTTCAGTTTAATATAACAAAAGCGACAAAATAACAGGAACAGAGAGTCAGTTCTTAAAACATGAATAAATATAATAATAACTGAATTTATATAGCGTTTTCTCAAGTGTTTTGACAGACAAAGCAAAAGCAGAATACCCAGAAGGCAATATAACAACAGAAATCCAAACAGGAAGGTCATTAAAACAACACAGAAGGCAAAAAAATATAACATAAGTCCTTGATTCTGCGAGCTTTATCTCTTCAAGCAGGTCGTTTCAAAGTCGAGGGGCTCTGATGGCAAAAGTACAGTCACCTTTTGATTTAAGCCTCGACTTTGAAACAGCCAGAAAGGCTCCATCTGAGGATCTGAGGCTGTGAAGTCGCTCATGTGTGGTCAACTGTGTAATTTGGGACCAGACATGCTTTAAAAGTGACCAGTGAAATCTTAAAATCTAAAAACGAACAGGGAGCCAGTGAAGAGAAGCCAGGATTTGCGTGATCTCGTCTGTTTAAACCATATTAATCACGATTTTATTTGAGGAAGACTAAACTATTATGTGTCAATAAAAAAAAAATAAAATAAATAATGACCTTTCACTCTCCGTTCTTCAGCAACTGGTGTTTAACTCGGTCACCAACTGTCTGGGTCCCAGGAAGTTCCTCCACAGCGGGAAGTTGTTTAAAGCCAAGAGCAGCAAGGAGCTCTACGGCTTCCTGTTCAATGACTTCCTGCTGCTGACACAGGTGAGCCTGACGTTCTTCTGTATGTGTCTTCTGCACAGCTCAAGGTTCCTGTTCCTAAATCCATCTTCCTCTTTGTTCCTCTCACAGGTGACCAAACCTCTGGGCTCGTCAGGCTCGGACAAAGTCTTCTCCTCAAAAACACACCTGCAGTACCGCATGTATAAGACGGTGAGACCACACACACACATGCTAACAGTGCTGCAGCATTTTGGGTTGGGTTTTTTTTGTTGTTGTTGTTTTTGTTTTGTTTTTTCATCCATATGTCATGGATTTCATTGGCCTGTTTATGATCATTGTTTAAAATGATGATTTTAAAAGTCATGGCGTATTAGATAATGCATATTTAATTTAAAATCACAAACTTAAAAAAATATTCATAAAAGTACAAGTACCCGAGAAAATTACTTAATTACAGTAACATTAGATACTTCCACAGCTGGTTTTAGGGATGTAATAATATATTAAATATCATGATTATAAAAAAAATATATCTTGATGCCGCACCGGGCTGTGATGATACCTACCGTGATATTACATGGTTAATATTTTTTGTTTTATTATTCTTATTTCATAAAAAGGTGCAACTGTCCGCTGCAAAACTCATGCCAAGTTTTTGCACATGCTTAGGTCATGTCTGGCTAATTTTATTTTATTTAAAAAGGGAAAGCAGAATCACTTTAAATTAGAATGAAAAACTAATTTTATATGAACAAAAAAATGCCATACACGTCAGATATTTTATTCAATAAATGTCATTTTTTTCAGGTGGTCATTTTTCTGTTTTTTTTTATGTCAATATTCAATGTCCATCTGAACATGGACATCTGGACAGACATGACAACAACTGTCACAGTGAAGTTGGACTTTTGGATAAAAAATGTCATCACTTCATCCTTTTATCCTATCAGATATTTGCGTGTAATTTTGTCATAATTTTGTTTTATGAAGTCTGGGTGACCTTGACCTTTGACCTCCAAAATCTACACAGTTCAAGTTCACGTTTTTGCCAAATCTGAAGAAATCTCAACAGCACTGCATTTGAAGTGAAGCAGAATTTATTTTGAAAAGATGGACCTACAGTAGCT
>JAJHUR010107507.1:48985-95238 GCA_027495735.1 Lutjanus campechanus | reverse complement strand
TTTTTTTTTTTTTTAATATTTATATCCTCTGATGATGACTGTATTTGAACACCTCTGTCTCTGTCTTCAGATATTGACGAGTGCCAGAATGGACCGGTGTGCCAGCAGAATGCAGCCTGTCTGAACATGCCGGGAAGCTACCGCTGCGAGTGTAAACCTGGATATCGCTTCACCCCCACCGGACAGTGTCTAGGTAAGTCTGCTGATCAGCTTTGGCCTTTAAAGAGATATAAAGTGTCGGGAGCACTCAGATTATGCAGCACATTACTGACGTGATTCATGGTTGTGACTGTTCGCTCACCCAGCGTGGGTTTAGTCAACTCCTAATGACCTTAGTGGAGATTATACAGCATCGGTGGAAACATGGAGCAGGATTAGAGAAAAGATTAGAGGAGGCAGCCAAAGAACTGCTGTCTTCCATGAGGATGATGCCGACGTCTCTCGGTCTTCTTGCGGCCTGATGCTGTCTCTCCTCCTCAAGCTATTGTATCAAACTCAGTCATATGAAACTCTTTGAACCGCACAGTTACGTGCCAAAGATACAGCACCAGAGGCAGCGCAGTGACAGTCGGACTGAAGGGAAATTCTTCATGGTGGGCTTGTTACTGAGGAAGAGCTTTTGCTTCCAGCTTTTCATGCGACTCCTGTCAACCAAACATGGCCAGACTCCAGTGAGAGGAAACTGAAACTGTGGCTGGAGACAGAGATGACCTTACATGTGAGAATTAAACACAGTGATCAATAATACAGTCAGTAATACAGTCAATTAAGCATTTCTGCAAAGTAGCAAACCTTTATGCGATTTGATTTTTACTCTTCAGTGTTGCTGGGAAAATAAATTTTAAAAGATCAAACGTGTGGCTATTAAACCTTGTAATGGGCCAACCTCGTAGTGATTCATTTATTTGTTAAATGTACAATGTATATTTTAAGTTGATAAGAGTTTTCTTAATTCTAATCACAATATTAATTTTTTAAACCATAATAACTATAATAATTTAGCCTTGATTTAGAAGAGCTACAGAGCTGACATGTTATGGTTGAGACTGATAGCAATATTATTTTGTCAAAAAATACAAAGTTTACCAGTGCTTGAGCAGGATTCTCACCTTTATTAAACCAGGAAGTGAGACAGGGGTCCTGAGGGTATAGTTAAATATTGTTTATACCTAATTAAATCATGTTTTTGTAAAAATCTGATGGAATTGACAGAAATCTGGGACGCAACTTTAAAGGGCCAACAATTCAATCACAACAGAATGAGATGATTATAATATTATATTTTTATACACATGGTATCCGTGGGTATTTTTAGTTTTAGATTTTGGAGGCTTTTAACACATTTTTACATTGTTTTGAAACTAAAATTAAAATAATAAAAAGTAAACCAAAATATTTAATGAATTCCATATATTTTATATACATAAATTAACCTTTATCCTTTTGAAATTAAATAATTTATCATTAATAATAGTCGCAAAAATAAAGTTTTTTTTCAGTAGGACATGATTTGTCCCAGTTCTCAAGAATGGACGATTTTAAACTTTAATTAAATAGTAAATATGTTATTCTGGTATCATAAAACATAGTTACTGCGTCATTTTGCCGCAGACTTAATGGCCAGTTCCCCATCCTAGGAAGCAATAAATACACGCCCATATTGATAATTGTTTGTGGCCGGCAATAAATACCTGAATTATTAAAGTAATATTAATCTCAATGAAATTAAAATTATTTTAATGGTGTGGTTTATGTTTTATGTATGGTAACATTATTTATCAGTAAATGCCGAAAAGATTCTTTACAGAACATAAAATACACAACAAACGCACCTTGTCATGTGGATTAAGCCTGACATGGTATCTGTTGGACTAATTAATGAATGTTAAGAAATATATTCTGACATTTACTAGATATCAGTGTTTACCCAACTTAGGGTTGGGACCCAAAATGGTTTCACATACCCGTTTTTATTGGGTCGCCAACTGGCCGCAGCTCCTCTAATATTGACGGGCAGCGTGGAATGACAGACTGAACGCGACTCTGGACGACTTTTTAATGACATTCAAAACAGGAAACAACAACTTTAAAATGCAATAGCAAAAAAATAAATAAATAAAGTGTAGCTGGGGTCAACTGGAGTACAGCTACCTCACTAATGGTTTAAAGCAGCGTTTCTCAGCGGGGTCTGTGCGTTGCTGGAAGCAATATCTTTCAAAGGGGGGTGTTAGGTGAGTTTAGTCCTGAGATGAGTTTAATCTTGTGAACCGGTCTGCAACCTGCTGAAAACCTGCCAGTTTACACCAATGTGACAAGATTTTAGTATCTGGATATAATACGGAGTGAGTTTTTTCCCCTTTAATATTCTAATCTTTGATTTCTCTTCTGTGGGAGAGGATCAGGCTGCTGCTTCTTCATTTTCCAAGAACATTATCTCGCAAGAATTCAGCCAAGTCCCCCACCTGCAGTCCAGTCACTTGGACCAGGTCGTCAACTTCACACTTAGTCAGCGACTACAGAGGAAAACTAGCTTTTTGGCCAATTCTGGCATATTTGCAGTATGCTGTGCCTGAGAAATAAAGAAATGAATACATCGAGCAAAAACACTTGATGGCCTCAGACGCACTACATTGTAGGGTTCCTACTAACTTTCAAAGCAATTCAGCTTATCTCCTTCAAAAATATGACATATCCTCCTGCTTTTTCCAGCGAGCTTCACCCTTTTTTCATAGTAGGCTGCTCTTCTTTTCCCTTTGAACGATTAATAAAAATGCCTCTTGTTCTGCATTTCTGATTGGCTGCTGTATGTGATCAGTGGAGACCTAAAGTTTGAATTTGAAGTTTCTGTTATATCTGTTTAACACAATTTAAATATAATTTCTATTCGCATGGCTTTTTTTGGTCTCTGGGAACACAATCATAATGATGTTCCAACTGCCCATTTGGCATTCAGTTAAAAGCTTTTTTTTAAATTATATAATGCAAAAATAATAAGCAGAGAAAACAGTTCGCCTAAATTTTATACAATGGGACCTGGATAATGGATAAGGAGGCGCCGGCCCAAAAAAGGTTGTGAACTACTGGTTTAAAGTATAAACCAGCACAAAAATGACAATTAGGCTGCCAACATAAACCACCATGTCTTGCACAGAACACGGTGCAAACACTAACAAAGAGCATGTTTAGGTTTTGGAACACTAAACAGCAAACTTAACAAAATATTCAGATGAGGCATGATGGGAAATGTGGGCTGTCACTGCAACATTTTAGTATGACGCTTTGTTTTGATCCCCTCCTGTTTGTCCTGTTAAAGTTACTGTGTTATGCTGTTAATACAAACTCAACACTAACAATTCAAATTAAAGCTAGCATTTTATTATTTATTATTATTATTATTATTTATCAGTTTATTAATGTAGAAGTTATGGCAATTCAAGATTTCAAATCTCTCTTTTGGGCCTCGAACGGTACAAGTTTTGCAGCGCCTGCTGTATGTAATTAGAGATTTCAAGGTCATTTCTATAATGTTTCCAGTCATCAGGTTTTTCGTGTTGTGAAATTGGCTCAAAGACTGTTTCCTGCCTCAAGATTGAGTGTTCATCCAGTCAAGAGTAGTTAGGTTTCACATTGATGTCTTACTGAAGGAGAGAACTGTCAGTAATCTGTTCTCCAGCTGGCTTAAAACTGACGTGTCTGAAGCGGGAGGCTGCCCAGACAACAGTGGGAGATGCAAAATTATGGCCTGACAATGCAAAGCTTTCAGAATGTGTGCTCGCATCTATATAGTACATTTTCTCTTCACAAAACCAGAGAGAAAAGTTTTCATTTTTGGGGCCCTCAAAGATTATCACATGACAGAGGTGGGACGCAGTCATTGTTCTGCAAGCCACTTGTAAGTCTCGAGTCTTTGCACTCCGCTTTGCAGTTCCAAGTCTGAAAGTTTGAGTTTCAAGTTTTGAAAAAGTCATAATTCATTCTTCATCAAATGTAACTCCATTTTAACAACAGAGCCTCAACCTACGGTTCGTCATGCAGCTTCAAATGTAGAGCAAAGTTGGAAGCTGTTGCGTCTGCGTCTGTAATTTTTGACCTGCACTTTTTGCATACTGCAATGTTTTTTATTGACCAAATGAAGTTATCTTTAGTATAGTTTTTTCCAACTGGAGCTCAGTAACGTCTTTTATTAATTCTTCAAGGTTCTCTCCGACAACTTGATTGAATTCTGTCTGATTGGTTTAAATAAATTGGATCTGCGGAATTGAGTGTCGACTTGCTGATTCATGCTTTTACAAGACATACTTTTTAAATTTTGGAGCTGCAAGAAGGTATCGAGTATTTTCTTTTTTACAATTCTTTATTTAAAGGATAGTCGAGAGAATTTAACCAACTACAGAGAAAAAGAAATGACCTCGTGGTTACAGAAAGCATTGTAAGTCTGCATCATATGAACTATATAGCTCAATATCCGGCTCTTGCTATTCTCCTTTTTTCAAGCAATATGTATCCTAGAAAATTTACGGCAATTATATTACATTCTGAAAACTAGAAACAAAAAGGTCCATTTACATATTAGGAGACAAACAAGTAAATCATGTCACTTACAAAAAAAAAAAAATTTGGTGAGACAAGGCAACCTTTTCCTTAGACGGTAGGAAGAGAAGGGGAGAGAAAAGAAGGGAAAAGAAACAAATCAAACATAAATAAAACATACATACCCATATACTAAAGAAAACAAACTATAACAAAACAAAAAAAAACATAACAAAACGTACATTAGTTTGTTAACTCCATAAAGTTTGCCCAGTATCAAATATTTTCTAGTTGAAAGGTTTAAGTCCAACTATAAGCGTCAAAGTCCGAGTCAAGTTGCAAGTCTTTTTTATTTTGTCAAGTCGAGTCTGAGGTCATCAAATTTATGACTTTGAGTCTGCCTCGAGTCCAAGTCATGTGACTGGAGTCCACACCTCTGCTGCTCAATATACCAGTGGAAGAAATAAAAAATTAATCCATTGCAGATTTCTAAAAAGTTCAGGTCCTCTTCTTACCACATCAGGTGAAACTGTCTTGTTCAGTTAAAACAGGAGTTTAGGCGGGTGGTCATTTGACCAAAACCACAAAAATATCACTGCAGAGTCATAAAAATGTACACTCCCAGTGAAATAACAACAATTGTTTTCCTCCTTTCTCAGACCGTAACGAATGCATTGAGAATCCTGGTATTTGCAATCCTGGTCAGTGCATCGACACGCTGGGGAGCTACCGCTGCATCTGCCCCAACGGCTTCAAAACAACGCGGGACCAGTCGATGTGTGTTGGTAAGCTGCGCCGCTTCCTCTCAGCTCTCGCTTGCTCTCTCGGTGAGTGATGTGAGTTCTGTCTGAGGTCAAACTCTGACGACGCTCTCTGCTTTCAGACGTGGATGAGTGCGAGAGACAACCCTGCGGAAACGGTACCTGTAAGAACACAGTGGGCTCCTACAACTGCCTTTGCTACCCCGGCTTCCAGAACTCACACAACGGCGACTGTATTGGTGCGTGCATCTGTGAATGTGATTTAGTAAAAAAAAACAAAAAAATACAGAGAGCTAAAGCCTTTATGTGATATTATGGTGTTTGTGCTTTGATTAGATGTTGATGAGTGTTCGACGCAGAGGGGCTTGTGTCGAAACGGGCAGTGTGTGAACACCGTGGGCACCTTCCTCTGTGTGTGTCTTGACGGCTATGAGCTCACGCTTGATGGCAGATTGTGTGCAGGTAAGGAACTCACATTTGTTGCTAAAATGTCTTAAAATCACATTTACTAATAAAAGGCCTTAAAAATGATTAAATGGTCTTAAATTCTGTTTGGGAAAGTCTTAAATATTTATGTACTGAATGCTGTAAACACCTTAGTCTAAAATTCACTCTGAGTGCAAAATTCCTGTACATTTAATCTTTGGTGAAATCAACAGGAGTTGGATTTAAATGCCTCTGTTATCCTGTTACACTCTTTTAGGTTTTTGCTCTTTGTTTTCACAAAGTTTGTCCCCAGGTGACCACTGTAGTGTTTGTCTGGATGGCCTTAAGTTTGTGCAGGTTTATGTTTTAGATATTTTGAATCCTTTCTGAATTTGAGGAAAGATTTTGGCTAAATGATGTGAAGGAAACATTGCCAGGTAAGTAACTGTCCAAGTCCTCCAATGTTTGGACAAAAAGTGAGCTATAAAATGTGGGTCAATCAGTCAACCTACACAAGTTAGTTGACTAGATGCACAACAACAGACTGCCTGTAGGCTAAATGAAGCAGGATTGTATTTACCAAATTATTTAAAAGCCTTGTATAAACTATAAAACAGAGAAATGATCTAAATAACTTTCAGTATAGAATTTGAGAATTCTACCTTGATACAACCTAATTTCAGACAATTGTAGTCATTAATATTTTATTTTTTCTCACATTAAAAAGTGCATTTGGATGGATGTTCAGTTATTGTCGCTGACAAGGACTTTTATTATCATTTTACAGCATGCAGGGTTGTACAACAAAATAAGAGCTGTAGTTCATAATACTCACAAAATGCTGCATATATTCAGATTTGGAAAATTGTCCTGTAGCAGTCGAATGTAAACAGCAGCAACGGGATGATGGACGACGTCTTCACATAAAAAGTTCAACATCTGGGAAACGGTGCCCTTCAACTGTGACTGAGCGTGATTCTTTTTTAGATTAAGATTTAATTAAAAAATGGTATTAAAAAGTCTTCCAAGTTCTTATATTTAACTTTCTGATGCATGTAGACACCCTGTGTTATGTTTATCTGAGTGTGATATGTGTGTTTTACAGTATATCCTTCGTATATATTCCCCTTTTTTTTCTCAGATATTAATGAATGTGCAGTGAATCCGGGCACATGTGGTGCAGGAACTTGTCTGAATCTGGACGGCTCCTACAGGTGTATCTGCCCACCTGGCTACTATCTCCATGAGGAAACCTGTGAAGGTACAGCAGCCGAAATCCAGTCTTTTCTGTGTCATGGTTAATAAACGTAAGTCAAAACGTGACAAATAAAAACAGGAAGTTCTACAGTAATGATATATCTGCACGCAGTGGTGAATCTCACCTTGGTAACACTTCATTACAACCATCATTAATAAAAGGTAAACTGATAGTTAATTAAAATAGTTAAGTTATTTCACTATTAACATTGAAATCATAATTATGTCTACTGGTTATTAGTGATGCTATAATTTGTGTTATTTCGTCATAGTTTGTGTAACAAAATAATTAGTTTATAAATTGTATCATACCTGATAAGAGATGATTGCAGTTACATTTTGATTAAATTAGTAGCAGCTTATTGCTGCACAAATGATGTAGGGGGTCCCCAGCAAAAGGTAGGAATACAATATTTTAATTTTTATCACATTTTCGAAAGCTGGAACAACAAGAGAAGAAATATGGTTGGCTTTTGATTGTAATTTATGGCGATCTGAGTTTGATAATTGATTCACTACAAAGATTTAATTAATTATCAAACCTAAAGATTAAGAAAGTTGTCTAATGTGCATCGTTTGTGGGGGTTTTTGAGACCCCTGTACTACATTAAGTATTTGTAAACCTTTAAGAAATCAGATATTTGTATTACTTTATTAACAGTTAATAATTAGTTTGTGAACTGTCTATAAACATTACCTGGATGGCTTTTATAAAGTTGCAACTCATGATTATAATACCTAATGTACTTATACATACCTTGCATAATGTACGTGAACTTTAAATAAGTAACATACTCATTTTAACCTAAAACATGACCTTTTCCTAAACCTACCTACCTACCTTGTTTTATGCCTTTATTTTGAAAGTCCACACTGATGTTCCTAACTTTACCACGGAGCCCTGCGGGTGCAAAACTGGGACTGGAGGGCCGCGTTCAGCATCATAGTTTGGAGCATTTAGGGCCACAGACCAAGCTGACATATTTGACGAGTTGGGAGTGAAAATGTGTTATTAATAAGTTGCAACTGACGTTTATAAAACTTTACAATTGCTTAATAAATGGCTTATAAAGCATCTAAACATTATTTGATTGTTTGTAAACAGTAAAATAACTTTTAACTATAGTTAATATCTATTATTTTACTATTTATTTATGATGGTTATTGTTAAGTGTTACCGTCACCTCAGACATTTCACAGAACACCCACTTACGTCCAACACGTTCACACACAGACATATATGCACGCACAGATCACAGCTTAGACCAGCTGCTGAGGTGAACAAGAGGAGAACAAACTATTTCTTCGCCTCCTCCTTCTCTTCAATTGCCTCGCTGCAACAAATCGCCCCTCTTCTCCCTTTCACACGTGGGAGTGGGCCAAAGCCAGAACACTCGGGATTGTTTATACAGTGGGGCTGATGAAGAGATATTCGGCAGACTTCAACACATTCCTGCTTTGTGCTCTTTGTTCCTGGAAGCGGGGAGGAACGGCGCTGAATTCTCAGCATCAGTAACGGCAGCAGCTGGTCATTGTGATGAGCGAACACGTGACGTGAAGGCTATTCCAGATGATACGCCTGTGTCCAACTGTCCATTAATGAGATTACATTCTGTTTTATCACAATTGGATAGGCCATGACGTTACTGGTATGACTTAATTCCTTCAGCTATGACTGTAGTTCAAGGGAATATTTGATGTTGCTGGAAATCTCACGGCACAAATTACGACACCAATTCTAAAAAAAAAAGTTGACATGCTGCGAAAAACACAAATTAAAACAGAAGTAATGAATTACAAATGCTTTTTGACTTGTTTTGAATTGAATACAGTACAAAGACAATATTTTTTTAATGTTCAAACTGATTAACTTGGTTGTTTTTGTAAATATTCACTCATTCTGAATTTGATGCCTGCAACATGTTGCACAAAGTTGGGACAGGAGCAACAAAAGACTGTCGGATGCTCAAAAAACATCTGTTTGTAAGATTCGACAGGGAAACAAGTTACTTAGAAACCGGTGATAATGTCATGATTGTGTGTTAAAGGGGCCTCAAAAGGCTCAAGTCGTTCACAAGTATGGATGGGACAACATTCAACACTTGAAGAAATTAGTCTTACAGCTTAAGAGCCACATTTCTCAACACGAACTTGCAAAAAATTTAGGGATTTCACCATCTACAATCCATAATATCAGTAAAACATTCAGAGAATCCGGAGAAATCTCTGCACGAAAGAGGCAAGGCGGGAAAATCATCATTGAGTGCCCGTGACCTTTGACCCCCTCAGGCAGCACTGCATTAAAAACTGTGTTAAAAACCCACATAACTGTATAAACCATACTACACAGGCTCAGAAACACTTTAGAAAACTGTTGTCAGTAAACACTTTTTGTTGCTGCATCTACAAATGCAAGTTAAGACTCTAACATGCAAAGAGGAAGCCACATATCAACAACATCCAGGAACACTGCAGACTTCTTCGGTCCGAGCTCGTCTGAGATGGACTGATGGAAGGTGGAAAAATGTGCTGTGGTCTGGTGAGT
Source organism: Lutjanus campechanus (assembly GCA_027495735.1). Lineage (NCBI taxonomy): Eukaryota > Metazoa > Chordata > Actinopteri > Lutjaniformes > Lutjanidae > Lutjanus > Lutjanus campechanus. The sequence continues at coordinate 85,719 of JAJHUR010107507.1, read as the reverse complement.
CCACATTTGAAATTGAAATCATGGCCGTCGTGTCCTCTGGGCTGATGAGGAAAAGGTCCATCCAGATTGTTACCAGCACGAACTTCATAACTCAGCATCTGCAATGGTATGGGGGTGTGTTAGTGCCCATGGCATCATGGGTAACTGTCACATCTGTGAAGGCCCCATTAATGTTGGAAGGTACATACAGGTTTTGGAGCAACACATGCTGCCATCCAGACAATGTCTTTTTCAGCAAGACAATAACAAGACACATTCTGCAGGTGTTACAACAGTGTGGCTTCATAGTAAAAGAGTTCAGGTACCAGACTGACCTGCCTGCAGTCCAGACCTGTCTCCCACTGAAGATGTGTGGTGCATTATGAAGCACAAAATACAACAACAGAGGACTGTTGAGCGCCTGAAATCATATATCAATCAAGAATGGGGAAAAAATTTCACTTCGGAACTTCAACGATTAGCGTCCTCAGTTCCCAAACACTTACTAAGTGTTGTTAAAAGAAAAGATGATGTATCTCGGTGGTAAACATGCTCCTGTCCAAACTTTTTTGAAACATGTTGCAGGCATCAAATTCAGAATGAGCCTATATTTACAAAAAAAAACAAAAAGTTTATCAGTTTGAATATCAAATATCTAGTCTTTGTACTGTATTCAATTGAATATAGGTCAAAAAGTTTTTGTAAATCATTGCATTCTGTGTTTTTTGGAATCGGGGTTTTGATGATTTTGATTTGTAAATTTGATGAGGTGATTGATTCCATTCCTCTTTGTGTGTCAGATATCGATGAGTGCTCCCAGTCGCCGGAGATCTGCACATTTGGAACCTGCTCCAACACTGAGGGAAGCTTCATCTGCTTGTGTCCCGAAGGCTTCCAGATCTCTGCCTCTGGACGCAGATGTTTAGGTAATTGTGTGTGTCTGTGTGTGTGGATGTGAGAGAGGGGGAAAAGAGGCTATGAAACTATCTTATGCATCAAGTTTTAAGTGTAAATATTGGTGCATCTGTATAGTCTGTCTCTGAGTGCGAGCGGAGACTAAGCAGCAGTCGGTGGTGTGAGACTTTTCCTGCTCTTTCATGATAGCACACTGTGTTCCAGCTGGTTCTGCTGCCGCTGCCTCTACAAGGCCAAGGGTGGCTCTGAACAGATCACTTTTCCATTTCCTCACTTGTGTGTGTGTGTGTGTGTGTGTTTATGTACATATGTGTGTTTTTGGGTTGGGTGGGGGTGCGCTGAGTCCTCTGTTAGGGAGTTCCCCCTCCAAACACTGAAGTGATGACATCATCAGTTCAGCGAGGCAGTTTACAGTTTGAATTTCACTTTTCTCTCCAGTGTCAGACGTGAGGGCTGGGGGATAAACAGGAGGAGCTGGGTGGAGAGTGAGCAACTCGGGCAGTAAAAGAGATTTCTTGACAAGGACAAACCCTGTCCCACTGAGAAAACCATTGTTTTTGTTCAAAATGATGATAGACACAAAGACAATGAAGAAAACATGATGACAGCAGTGACCCAGTTCTGGGGTTTTCTGTGCGCTCATGCAATCATATTTAAAATATTTTGGATCTAATCTGTTTATATATCATCCCAATCCCCCCCTAAAACCTATAATAACCCCTTCTCCATAAAGAGAAAGAAGATATTGTTGTACTAAGTTTTAGGTGACAGAGAGGCATGAGAAGTGAGTGAGACTGTAAATATAGTAAGATGAAGTTCTGCACATTGTGATTGATTTATTGATTATATTTTCCCAAAAAGCCCAGTAAACCTTCGTAAGTGCTAACCACTCCTTTCCTCAGTCCCCAATACGTCAGAATATCTTTTGTCCTTTTACATTAAAGCTACATTAAAGCAAGATTATGTAGCTTTTATTGAACAGTGGCTACTGTGGCAATAAATGACAACTACAGGATAATGGTTCATAAATTAACATAATGTAACAGCAGCACAAGTAGAAAACAGTTGTAAAGTCAGCAAACAAACATTAGCCGCAATAAGCTACTGGAACAAGTAAGCCTGCAGCTGCAAAACCACAGAGTGTGTTTAACTGAGCCGTCATGTCTGCTTATGAATCTAAGTTTTCATTTGTAAGAGTATTTAAATATTACAGAGACATACTTTGATGCACTGGTTCCCTTTCTGCATCCCGACCAGGTTGATCAATCCCCAATCTGTCACACCTTCTCTTTATAGCCATGGTGAAGGCAGCGTGTTCAGATACTAATAAAGGGACAGTTCACCCCCAAATCAAAAATACATATTTTCCCCCTGGCCTGTAGTGCTATTTATGTCTTCTGAATTCTCTCCAGAATAAAGGAACTAAATGGCACTCAGCAAAGCACCAAAAAAGTCCATTTAAAAAACTCAACAGAAACATCTCTTACCAGAAATCATGACCCGGTTACTCAAGATGATCCACAGACCTTGTTGCAAGTAGTTTTATGCAGGAGCTACCGTCATTCTACGCTAGAATCTACTAGTCGAAAGAAAGCAGTTCCTACACGAAACTGCTCTCAACAAGGTCTGTGGATTATTTTGAGCAACCAGGTCATGATTTTGGGAAGGAGACACTGGTGTTTAATGTATTTTTTGGCACCACAAGCCGAGTGACATTTAGTCCCATTATATAGGAGAGACGGGAGACATCTCATCGGCCTCCAAAATTCGGCAACTCACACCAGAAAAATCTAGATGGATGAATAGCACTTCAGGTCAAAGGAAAAATCTGTATTCGTATTTTTGATTCTGGGATGAAGTGTCCCAGACTTACATTGTAATAAAGTTACATACAATCTGCCACATAAGAGAGAGGGAGATGCATGAATAGATTTCAGTAATCAGATCAGCAAGAATTACACGATTACACCATCACTACATTCTTCCTCTCACACACCCCCTTGAAGCAGCTGGCACACCCAGCTTTTAGGAAACCCTGTTTTAATGTAACACCATTTGTGCTACAGACCAGCGCTACTGTATTTAAAGCACGATTTATATTATCAGACATCATAAAATAAAGTTATCATATGAATATCAAGTTGAAACATCGGCTGAGGAGAAAGTAAATGCAGCCTCACACGTGCGTCATGCACACCTGCAGTTTCTCCTGAGAGACGACATCTTTGCTTTGAAAAAAAAAAGACATTTTAACAAGCCACATTTTATCATGATAAAAATCTTTAATAACAGAAACATGCAAAAGCAGATACAACAGACACGTGTGTGTGTGCTGAGGACATAGAGGGGCTGTTGCTCTGTCATTAAGGTGGAATTAAACCTGTGTTGTCTGGGTCAAAGACACATGGTCACTTAAAATGCTATCGCTGTGTCCTGTAGCAATCACCTAAATTCCTGTGCAGGTCACTGAATCTGAGGTTTAAAGTCATAAAGTCCAGTATCAGGACAGATTTATGAAGCTCCAGTCATTTTATTAATTTTCATTTACCATGTATGTTCTTTTGAACGCAGTTCTATAATCAAGTGTCAAACTTATGTAGCTGTGTTATCACCTCTTCCTCAAATAATTTCTGAATCCAGAAACAGGGTCACTGATTATCTGATAAATATAAATCTTTTGATTTTTGCCCATTCGGCAGCAGAAACAAGTTTAGAACACAGGAACAGTTGCTACAGATTCACGGAGCAATGTTATCTTTCACTGGGAGTAATGTTTTTGGCCACCTGGTGAATATAAATCCAATAGTCACTCTCTTTTAGCTCTGTTTTTGGTCTCCACCCAACTCCTGACTGATAATAATTCTATTGCTCCAGTGCAGTGCATGATGGGAGGACCATCAAACATGACTACTCCCAGAGTGCTGCATGATATTGAGCATCACGTTTAGGCAGACATGCGGTTTAGCTGTGTACATGTGGAAAGTTAGGCTTGAAGGCTTTCTGCCAGAAAGCCTAGAAAGGGCTTTCTGGCAGAAAGGCTTCAGGAAGTCACGTTAAATAGTATAAAGACCAATTAAGTCCACATCAGGATGTGGTGAATGAATGGGTCAAGCATAAGACTTACACCCATGTGAAGTTTATTGGTGACTTATTTTTAGACTCAGCTGACTTCTTATCTTCAGCATTTTTTATTTATTATTTCGTGCTTTCTGTCACAGCTTGGTTAGACACCAAAACTACATGGTTAGATTTCCAGAATAGAAGAACTTAGGTTTAGGATGCGTTAACCATAATTAACCATGTGTGTCTGGCAGAGAGATTTGAAGACTAACTTCTCCCATGTTCTTTATCTGCAGTTTAGCTGTAGTTCAGGTGAACCTGAGAGCACAGAGCACAGAGTGGAGTTTTAAAAAGCCGTCCTAATCAGCAGCTAAGCTAGTCAGATGCTAAGTGACTGAGCAACAGACAGTCCAATTAATTATATGTTTCTTAGCCTTTATTGACAGGAGAAACATGGGCTGAGAAAGAGGGTGGTGACATGTTCCATCAATCCCTGGCTAGAATCATACTTGGGATATTGCGATAAGAGTATTTGGTATGTGTTTTAACCACGAGGCCACTAGGAAACCCCATTTAATAACATGTTTTAAATTACAATGTTGTTGAGGTTTTGCAAATTTCCATAGTCATGACCATTAAATATTTTTCACCACCACCAGATTTGTGTCACCGCTGTCGACCTCTTGTTGGTCAAGTGTTGATTTATTTCAAAGCTTAATTTTCTAATATATATTTTTTATGATATTTTTTCAGTTTTATATTCTGTCTCTGATTAAAAATACGTAGCACTGGCGTTGTAGTTGACTGTCGTACCAAGAAAGCGCAGCCACTTGAGCATTTGATTCATATATTTCAGAGTCACAAACTACAAAGTGACTGACATTTGCACGTGCAGATGCACATGTGCATGCACTCACACACACTTGCACAACAGCTGTGCACAGAGCGCCGTAAATCTCTTTTGCGGAAAGGCTGACAAATCAGTTTCATGGAGGAAAGTAACATGACACTCTTTGACATTCTGCTCAAAGCGCCAGGTGTTCATGTATGTGATCCTTGCCTCTGAGCCAGGTGTGTGTGTGTGTGCGTGTGTGTGTGTGATCTATGGTGGTCAGAAAGCTTATTTGTGTTGAGTTCAGTGAAGGCCAGTGCTAGCAGGAGAGCGCGACCATATGCTTCTCATTACAAGTAAGTGCCTGCCTGGTCGAGGAGGAACACAAGCCCTCGGAAACAGAGAAACACAGAGGGAGAGACACTGGCAAACACCGATCACTTACCTGTCCTCACAACAAATACATTTGATTTTAGAGAAAAATATTTTAAAACATGTTGTAGTTTTGGTCAGTTTACAATACCTACGTGTATTTATAATGCTGTACTCACTGCTGTTGTTATCAAGGTTTACAGTGGAGCCACAGAAACATGATCATCACTGTTTAAGTAGCTGGATTTGGTTATCGAGTTAGATTAGACTTGTTAAGAACAAATTCAAATATCTACGACGGTGGTTAGGACTGTCACGGTATCTAATTTTCACTAAGCGGTTACTCTGGCCAAAAGACTTCATGATAACGATATTATCACAATATCTACAGAAAATCTAAAAACTGAAGAAATAAACAAATTGTGCATAATGTCTCTTTTTTGGCAAAGGAATTTAGGGCTGCAACTAACAATTATTTTCATCATCAATTAGTTTCTGGATTAATCGATTAGTTCTTTGGTCTATAAAATGTCAGAAAATAGTGACAAATGGCAAACGGTGTTTCCCAAAGCCCGAGGTCACGTCCTCAAATATCTTGTTTTGTCCAAAACCCAAAGATATTCAGTTTACTGTCACAGAGAAGTAACGAAACCAGAAAATATCCACATCTGAGAAGCTGAAATCAGAGAATTTCAGCATTTTTTTTTTCTTACACAAGTACTCAAACCGATTAATCAATTGTCAAAATACGTAGTCCTTCTAGACAAAGTGGTGGAATAAACAACAAAAACTGACATACAGTATGTTGTGCATGAAGTATCTCCTTCCATCTCTCACATTCCAGTAGGCAAATTGACAAATTTTAACTGGGGGGATGTACAGGAGTCAGCAAACTCCAAATGCCATAGATTCTAACTCACACAAACCTCAGTCAGATAAAGGATCAATGATTGAGGCAGACTAGACTAACAAATTTAACTGCACTCTCTCTGCTACCAGGAGATGGAGAGGGGGGATGGCAAGTTAACAAGGGCGAAGCTTTGGGTCATTTTGCCAACAAGAGAGGTGGCACCCCCTCCCTCAAATCGCCTTCTGTCACTCTCCCTCTGATTCTTCTTCATTGTTTCCTTCAGTCTCTCATGTTTCACTACTTTTTGTCCTCTCTGTGTGTTTGTGTGTTAACCCTCAGATATCCGTGTGAACTACTGCTACACCAAGTTTGAAAATGGGCGCTGCCTGGCTCCAAAGCCTCAGAACACCTCCAAGGCAGAGTGCTGCTGCACAGCGATGCCGGGTCAAGGCTGGGGAGACCCCTGTGAAATCTGCCCCAGCAAAGGAGAAGGTGCGTACTGTTCACCTCCTATCACAGAGACACACACATACACAAGGAAAACGCTCTTACATATGTGTATTATTTAATGATATTCTCGTTTTTCCAGAGGCGTATCCTATTCTCTGTCCCAATGAGGGGTATCAACGGGGGGATGACGACCATCCAAAAGGTGCGTCTGCGTCATCAACTCTGAATCTTCACTGTCCTGCATCTCTGTTATAGTTGCATCCTCTTCATGCTCATGTTTTTTTTCTAAATTGTAGATATTGACGAGTGCCTCAATGACCCTTGCGTTAATGGACAGTGCATCAACACAGACGGCTCTTTCCGCTGTGAATGTCCTATGGGATACCGTCTGGACATCAGTGGAGTCAGATGTGTAGGCAAGTTTACCCACAGTTTTGTCTCTTTATTCTCATTTTTGTTCTCTCTTTGTCTCTGGCATATTCTCTCACTGATTTATTCATCTTAGTAGATGTTAAAGGGATATTTGAGGTTATTTGAGGTGGGGTTGTATGCGGTTCTTATCGTTAGTCAGTGTATTTCCAGTAGATGGTGGTCGACACACCCCCCATTTTAGAGAAGCACAGAGACACATCAGCTAAGTAATGTGATGTTATGGTGAGAGTCAGCAGCAAAAAGGTATTTTAGCCACCAAAAAAAGTCAAACACTTTTTTTTTATGCCAACGGGAAACTGCAGCTGCAGAAGCCAAATATTTCTCTCTGCAAACCAGCCAAACTTCACAGGTGAAATTTGTAATTTCACTTCGCAGAACACGGGAGCTTCTGGTCTACTGCTGCCTCGATTGGTTAGTTGGTTTGTGTTATTGTGTGACTTTGGTGTTTTAAAAGGATATTTCAGATTCACCGAGGTCACACAGTAACACAAACAAGCTAACAGATCAATACAGCTGTAGACCAACAACTCCTGTATCCTGCAGGGTAAAATAGCTCATTTTGACTATGGAGTTTGGTTGGTTTGGAAAGAGCAGTGCTTGGCTTATACATCAGAAAAGGCTGTCTGATGGTAAAGTAAAGTGGTAAAAAATATTCTGAACACAGTCGACACTTACACTGATATAGATTTTTTTTAGGTGAACCTTTTTAAGTGGCTAAAATACCTTTTGTGGCTGACCCTGTCCACTGCAGTATTTAGCTTAGTTTCCATGCTGGTGCTCTTCTCTGCTTCTTCAAACTTGGGGCGTGCTGACTGCAGATTAACGAAAAATACCTCATTCTACCCCACACCAAATAATCTGAACTATCCCTTTAATCTGAGGCTAACATGATTAATGGGGTTTATGCAATTTTCTTCAATACAGACACTAATGAGTGTGACATCGGGAATCCCTGCGGCAACGGCACATGCACTAATGTCATCGGTGGCTTTGAGTGTGCGTGTGATGACGGCTTTGAGCCTGGACCAATGATGACCTGTGAAGGTATGTGGAAAAATAACCATAATTAATAAATGGTAAAATTATAGTTATTAAAATGTAGTTAATTGTTATTTTACACTTAACAGACAGTTGAAAGGTGCTTATAGAGGCTTTATAAATAATTTATTATGTAATTGTGAAGTTTACAAACATCAGTTGCATCCTCAGAACAACCATTCAGATAATGTTTATAGACGACACGTTCTCACTCCGAGCAGCGTGGCCCTATATGCTTCAAACTATGACACTGTTGGTACGTCTCTGGCATCAGTTTTGCACGTGCAGGGCTCCACAGTAAAGTTGGCAACAATAAATATGCAACGTCAGCATGACTTCCAGAACCCAGGCACAAAACTACTTGAGTAGGTTTACAAAAACGATCCTTCTTTCAGTTTAAATAAGCATTTACCTAAATTCACAACTGTAACTTAACATATGTAAGTTATGTATGTAAGTTCTTAAGGTATTGAAATCATCAGCTGCAAGCTTTATGTTAGCCTTCCAAATAATGTTTATAGATGGATAAATAACAAAGTATTAACCATAAACAAAGTGTTATAAACATCTGGTCCGTCTCTTGATGTAATGATTTTTTGAAGGTTAACAAATAGGGATGTGACAATATATCGAATATTGCTTATCACAATGAAGAAGAATGTCTCTATATCGTGTCGGACTGTGAGGATATCTTTTGCGATATTCCATGGTTAATTATTTATTTTATTATTTTTATTTTATTTTGTAAAAGGACTGCTTATGACTGCTGTTGTTTTTGTTTTACAGTTGAACATAAACATACATAATTCAAACAATCAAAGACAGTGGGGCCAATTTTGTTTTACTATATTAAAGAAGAAAAGAAGCAGCACTTTAAGTTATAACGAAAAAATAATTTTCTACTAAAAAAAATTCTTTACACGTCAGATTTATCATCTTGTTTTTCTTTGTTTTTTAATATTGCAATAAATATCACATTGTGGATGTTAAAGCTATAATATGTAACATTACCGGATAAAAAAGTCTAAGAACTCCAGACAAATGGTATATATTTTTGTTGAAGTGTGTTTTTACATTATCCCAAATATTTACAACAGTGTTTAAACGCAGCCTTGTCGATGATCCCACGGTACTTTATGGCATCATCAAACTAGATCTTTTGTTATTGTTTTAATGTGAGAGAGACCCCCAGCGGCAGAACTTAAATATTGTGCTTTAATTATAATTTCATTGTTTGAACAGTGAAATAACTGTTAACTAAAGTTTAAATAATTATCAGTTTAGTGTTTACAAATGATGGTGATTATAGACTGTTATTATCGTCCATTGGTACTACTGTAACTTGTTGTCTCTCTGTCCTTTGTCCAGACATCAACGAGTGTGCCCAGAATCCTCTGCTGTGTGCCTTCCGCTGCGTGAACACGGTGGGCTCGTACGAGTGTAAATGTCCCACAGGCTATGTCCTACGTGAGGACCGCAGGATGTGTAAAGGTACTACAGCAACATGACTCACTCATTCACTCACTCGGCTTTCTCAGTCAGGATCCATTTACTCGGAAAGTGTTGGTTGAAAATAAACTAAGTGCCTTGTAGACGGAGACGAGCTGGCCCCATCCATAAAAGTTACATAACACGCTATCTCTGTGAGATCCTCGAGGGCTCTCTGTCTCGGACGAACTTAAAACATTCTCTGGAAACTGTAAGCGGCCGAGTCACTGTTTACACCTCCGCTCTCTCAGATAGCTCGGGCTCCATGGCAACGGTTGTATTTGGAGGGAAGCGGCGAGACAGGAGGAACTTCTCAGTGTCTATAGCGTCACTGTTTACATTAGTGCTCCAAACAGACCACCAGCCCTCCCACTACTCGCCTGTTAGCACTACACAGCTCAGTGTTGGATTGGGCAGTTACATTAAACTCTGGAGTGTGTCTGAGTGTCTGTGTTACATCACTGCTGTAATCACTGTACACGTAGATGTCTTCATACTTGTGCGTCCTCTTAGGCTCAGTTTACTGTTTGTTTTCCAGACCAGGATGAGTGTGAAGACGGTATAGACGACTGTGCCAGCAGAGGCATGACCTGCAAGAACCTGATCGGTACATACATGTGCATCTGTTCCCCCGGATACACGCGCCAGCCCGGCGGAGACGGCTGCATGGGTGAGAAAATCAGAGTGTCCTGCTGCAGGAAATAATGAACCATCATTCAGGTTTATGGCCTCAAATCTTGACTTTACATCGCAAAAGATAAATCTGTTTTAATAGTCATCCACCTTTGTGTAACAATGTGCAAAGTTAGGTGTGTATCCTGACATTAACCCCCTATATACTGTCCTGGTAATCAGTGGACTTTTGTCACCGTCATCAAGATTATTAAAATCTCTTACAAACCCAAACTGATGAATATTTACATGGATAGATAGATGGATAGCTTTTAAGTTTCTTATACAAAAACATACGTACAACACAAACACAAGACTTATATGACTTAGAAAAAACATGTAGAAAAAGGGGCAAAGCAGATATTTAGAAAAACCAAAGAATGTATTAAATAGAACATTGTTGAGCAGAAGCTCAAACTGTTCCCAACTGCGTGTTTGTAAATAGGATATCCGAGGTGCAGTAATGCATTCTTGTCAACGAGTATGGTATCCCATGTTTCTAAGTCTTAAAAGTGATAAATGAGATCCACAACTTACTACAGAATAAAAAGTAAGTTGTTGGTTAAACCAGAATCTTCACGTGTATAAGTATTTATAACATGGGACAGTTTGGATGAAACCCTGTCACAAGCTTAAACATCATGCAATAATTCAGAGATATAAACTTGAGAATCTGATGAGTGAAATATGAACACACAGTATGTATGTTCTAGAGTTCGGCTACCACACAACCACATGGCACCATGGAGGTGATGGCAACTCTCAGCCATTCTCACTTGTGATTGGCTAGTTAGCTTCAGGTGACTTCCCACCTACCAATCAGGAACATGAGCTGTCGGCATGATGATTAGGAGCCATGTAACATGTAATATGTAGATGATGCATTGACCACTTTGGCCCATTGCTGTGATATGTTAATGTCGCATTGATCCGTTCAAGACTCGCCTGTGAACAGCTACATGAAGGCTGCTCATGGAGCTGCAGTTTGTCTGTAAAAAAAATCACCACAATGTTACATTTCTCCACCAATATCAATGACTCATGTTATATTCATGGGTCTATGATCTACATGGAGTAGGAAAAGGGTTGTTTTTCTAACTTACTCCATTTAGATCATAAATCTTTATCCCTAAAACTGGATGAGAAATGTAAACGTCACGGTGCTTGTGATCCAGAAAAACACAGCTCCCGTGTTTACTTGTATGTCTTTACAGGTCAGTCTTGACTGGACCAATATGGTGACGGTGCTGATGTATAATCCACCCAAACAACTGCCACAATAATGTGAAATTTAAAAGAAAAAATTAAGAGGCCGTAAGAAATATTGGGGTGTGGGTGATGTGTGGAACTTCCACTTTAGCTTCTTGGACATATAACAGAAAGTCTTGTGTGACAAATATTTACATTTTATCTTTACACTGTATATGTGTGTCTGTGTGTGTGTGTCTGTGTTAGATCTGAACGAGTGTACAGCCAAACCAGGTATCTGTAAGAACGGCCGCTGTGAGAACACAGTTGGAAGCTACCGCTGCAGATGTGACCAAGGATTCAGCCCCAACCCCACACAGACTGAATGTATCGGTACGTACGTGCTTATAGATTTAAACTTCTTGATCTTATCGTATGTTTTTCTTTCACTGTGATGTAACTTCACTTTTTTGAGTTCAGTATGAGATTTGATCAGGATTTGTTGCGTCCTCACTGCCTCTTTAATTTGGTTCAGATTGTTCTTCTTGTATCTGATTCTCACAGTTTTTATTGTTTTTGTTTTTTTCTGTGTATCTGCGTATGTTTTTATGGTCTTAGTGTTATATTTATGTGCCCTTTATTTTATATGTGCTGAATGTTTGCATCCCACTGCTGCGTAACCAGTTGCCCCACTGGGGACAAATAAAATTACTGATAAATTGTATAAATTCATCCTGTTGGAAATGAGGCTGTAAAGTTAAACTCAAACATTCATGTTTATGTATTTCAAACATCTTTGACTGAAAATGGGTGTTTAAATTGGATATAATACTGGGATGCCGTTAAAAGCGTAGGTGTTATAAGCTGTAACTTCAGCACAGTGCAAGTGCAGAATAAAAGAAATAAGTTCATGTAAAAATAAGTAAAAAGTGGATAAAGGAATAAGGTCAAGGTCAAACAAGGTGCAGATATAAGAGATTATCTCATATAAGGCAGATAAAATGCCAATAAAAGATCAAACTCTTTAATATAAAATGGATGAAAAGGCAAAATATATGGAAGTCCATATACAAATGCTGTTACAGATTTTGTGGTTGTTAAATTTAGAATAGAAATGTTTTATGTTGTTGAATCCTGGCAAACTTTGTGAAAAAGCGACTCACCGTCTCAGTGGGAATTTAACTATGCCATGACAGCCTCCGCTGTCTCGTTAAAAAACATATGTCTGTTCCTGTCGAGATAGGAGCAAGGAAATCCTTTCAAAGCCTTCCTCCCTAATCTAAATATATACTTCTTCTGGATAGACGTGATGTGCTGAGGTTGGTGAGAAAAGCTCCTGGGAGATTTTGTAAACTCTGTGGTTCTGTGGTTATCTTCCTCCTCACAGACAGCAGTGATAGAGCGGTGTGGGTTATCTTTTAACGTCTGGTTCTCTGAGGCCACGCTCTGTCTGGGTGGTGTGGTCTGCGTCTTCAGGCCTGTTTGTCTCGCTCTCACGTTCCTCTCCATGTCTGTCTCGACCTCCAGATAACCGCGAAGGCTTCTGCTTCACCGAAGTCCTCACCACTCTGTGCCAGATGACTTCCAGTAACAGGAACATGGTGACCAAGTCCGAGTGTTGCTGTGACGGAGGCAGAGGCTGGGGCACCAACTGTGAGCTCTGCCCGCTGCCCGGGACCACCCAGTACAAGAAGATGTGTCCTCTGGGACCTGGATTCACCACTGACGGCAGAGGTATCTGTCTGTCTGTCTGCTGAAGAGACTTGAGTTTACCACTGCAAAACACTGAGAATCAATCAACAGCAAATGATCTACAGTTAATGAGTCTTACTTTTCACTGAAAAGTTAGTTTTTTTTTATGAATAGAGCTAACAGGTGGGTTTTCAAAACTACATTTCCACGTTAAAATGTAATCTTTGTTGAGTTGTAAACTTGCATTAACCTAAATGTTTCCAACAATGTTCAAAAGCAGATAAATCCATAATTTATTCAAGATAATGGTGTGTTTCCTGCTAGCTGTTGCTAGCTAGCTGCTAATTGCTATAACTTCTGGGAAAACACAGGATACGTCAGAGTGAGAGAGAGGAAAGTAATCAGTGAACGTGACTAAACTTATACCTCCTCAATAAACATGATCCCGTGCCACTTTGTGTCATCAAACTACGTCTTTTGTTATTGTTTTAATATGAGAAAGACACTTTGCGTCAGAATTTACATATTGTGCATTTAAATCTAGAATTGTTAAAATAATGGTGAGTTAAAACGGCTGTTAGTTTTGCATTATTTATCCAGAAAACCACAAGTCACAAGTACTTTACATGTTTAGTTGTTAATTCAGTTAAATTCAACTAACTTTATTTGTCCCTGAGGGACAATTGCGGAGCCACGTCTAGTAATAATTAATAAGAAAACACAAAAATATACTTTAAAAAATGAAAAAGAGAAAAAAGAACAAACATATACAGTGCAGCAATGCTGATTAGAGTTGTGCATTTTACGACATACAGTGCAAAATAGGTTATACACATTATGATACTAATATAATACTAATTACAGTATAATTTAGTTTACATATTACACACATTTATTGGTAATTCTGTAATGTAGTGGTTGATGATAATGTGGTCAGACAGATGTTCTCCAAACCTGCCATGAAACCACTGGTTTCTATTCATCTTAGTCGTTTGCAGTAGAAAACAAGACTAATTTTTAAAAACTTTCTTGGTTGTTACAGCAACATCCGGGATTTAAAACTCGCCTGCATAATGCCGTCGCATTTAGCTATGATAGCAGCTATGATATCAGCAGATCAGGCCCAGAAGACAACAAGAAAACTTCAGTGTTTCAAATGCTTAACAGCGTTTTCCAAACTGGTCCCTGTGCCCACAGCTTCCATCACCATTATAAGATACCTCAAAAAATAAAGCCGTTAATTGTTGAAGGTGATTGATTAAACTCACCACATAAAACATTTATTTGCCTGATGTTTCGAGCTCCAGGCTCCTCCTGAAGCCAACTGTGGACGAGCCTGGAGCTCGACATTTGGTCAGAACGGTCAATATTAACAGCATCATTAATGTGTTTCATCCCAGTACAGTCATATCATTTAGTTTACAGCTCACAAATATGTTTAAGTGTGCAATACCTCCCACTCTGTATACTGAAGGAACTGGAAAACATCCAGATGAAAAGTAGGACATCAGTTGTTATGGTTTGTAAATTTGTCAGCAGTAATTTGTTCAGATGAAACCGCTGATATGGTCCTGATATTGGTGTTAAATTAACAGATGGTTGTTGTTAGCTGATATAATCACTTGCAAACCATTAATTTTTAGTTTGCCAGTAAAATCAATACTTTCATACTTGAGGCAACGGTAATGCATGACTAGATGCGTAGAACAATATTTCCCGGAGGTGCTGCAGAATTGGGGCACACAGCTGTTATTCACTATTAAAAATCCAGTTCTTGGCAGATTATTCTCACAGAGGAATTAAGACTTAGAGTACACGCTGTATCTGGAGCTAACTTCTCTTGTTTCTGTCCAGATATTGATGAGTGTCGCGTGATGGGCAACTTGTGCAAGAACGGTCAGTGCCTCAACACCGTGGGCTCCTACAGCTGCACCTGCAAACCTGGCTACACTACTGACATCACCGGCACGCTGTGTGTGGGTAAGGCTTAATTCCACCTCCAACACCTACACTTTATGGACTCTTTTTCCCACCGAGCCGACCTCCCGTCCTCATTCCTGCTGTCTAGTAAAGAGCTGAAACTACGTGGGTGGACGGCCCACACACTCCTCTGAAAAATGCAGCCCGAGTCTGTCTGTCTCATCATCTCCCCTTATGGAATTTCTGGCTTCAGGATCAAACTCTCACTCTTTCTCTGTCTCACCCTCTCCCTCTAGATGTGGACGAGTGCATACAGGCACCGAAGCCCTGTAACTTCATCTGTAAGAACACAGAGGGAGGCTACCTCTGCTCCTGCCCCCGCGGATACATCCTACAAGAAGATGGAAAGAGCTGCAGAGGTGACACACACACACACTCAGCAAAACAAAACCTCTTAATAGTCAAGAGTAAAGGGCTTATTTGAAGTGGAGCTGTATGAGGTATTTTTCATTACTCAGTGTATTACCTACAGTAGATGGCGGTCGACATGCCCCCAGTTTGGAGAAGATGTATTTTAGCCACTTTAAAAAAAAAAGATCAATATCAGTTTAAGTGTACACTATATGTAGAATATTTTCACCACTTTACCTTGCTATCAGACAGCCTTTTCTGGTGGAAAACTGCCTTTATTATATTATAGCCAAACATCGCGTTCTCAAAAGCAACCAGACTTCTCTGGCAAAATGAGTAATTTGACTTTGTAGAACATGGTGGTTGCTGGTCTCCCGCTGCCTCAATCAGTTAGTTTGTTTGTGGCTGTCAATGACACAAACAAACTAACAGATTGAGGCAGATCAGCAGCTCCCGTGTTCTGTGAGGTAAAATTAATTACTTTGGAAAAGAGTCTGGTTGCTTATGACAGCGGTTTGCTGTCAGAAAAGGCTTACTAAAGTGGGAAAATATTCTAAATATAGCATACACTTAATATGTTATATTGATTATTTTTTTTAGGTGGCTGAAATTCAGTTTTCCTGCTGACCCAGTTCACAGCAGTGCATCACTTTAGAGCTGCAACGATTACTTGATTAATCGATTAGTTCAAGGTTGAACTTTATTGTCCATGACGTGGAAAACTGTCTTTGGCTTCACCACAATCAACTTGGGTTACAAATAAGACAGTTGTAAAAAACAGTAAATTTGGAGAATTTAGACACAGAAAGAGTTCAGTCATAGGCACTTTAAATGCCTTGAAACATTTGCTGGTTCCGACTACTTAAACGTGAGGATTTGTTGATTTTCTTTGTCATTCATGACAGTAAATTAAGACTTTTTGGGTTTTGGTTGGACCAAAGAAGCAGTTTGAAGATGTCACTTTGGGTTCTGGGAAATTGTGAATTTTCTCTTTTTTGACATTTAAAAGACAAAACAACTAATCAAATAATTCTGAAAATAATTGGCAGATTAACTGATAATGAAAATAATCGTTAGCTGCAGCCCTGCATTGCTTCCTACACCAGTACACCTGCTGCTTCCTCAAACTGGGGGGCGTGTTGAACACCATCTACTGTAGGTAATACACTGACAATGGACAAGTACTTCAGACAACCCCACGTA
Source organism: Lutjanus campechanus (assembly GCA_027495735.1). Classification (NCBI taxonomy): domain Eukaryota; kingdom Metazoa; phylum Chordata; class Actinopteri; order Lutjaniformes; family Lutjanidae; genus Lutjanus; species Lutjanus campechanus. The sequence goes on along the minus strand of JAJHUR010107507.1, from coordinate 69,217 downwards.
AAATAATCCAGACTATCCCTTTAAGCTCTGTGCGACTCAGATCAGTTGAGTTCAGCTGTCTTGGATAGAGAGCTCTGCTCTTGCAGTGAGCAGCAGCAGCAGCAGCAGTTATTTGGCTGCGAGACAGATTCCCTCCTGGGGACAATAAAGTTTAAGTTGAAGTTCTTGCTTGACTTAGTTTCCAGGTTAGAGCCACTCAGAGTGCTGAGTGGACCCTCTGCTCACTGTCCCGAGACGCTCCATTCGGATCAGCGTGTCCACATGCATGTCTTCGCTCATGTACCAAACACACGGGCCTGTGACACGGTGCATCTGTTTATCGGGCTTGTTTGTCAGTCCAAACAAGTGTGCACACGGTGTTCAGTTTTTTTAGGGCCTCTTTCATCTTTATTTACCATAGCTTTAGTTTCCCCCCTCCACAGTCCCCCTCCGTGTTTCCGGTGTCTGGTTCATTTGCAGTTCATTTGTAGGTCAGTGACTGTAGAAGGACTGGAATTTGACTCACAGAAAAGAAAGAGAGCAGCCCCCATACAGTACAGCAGTCTGATACGGCTCCAACCACTTAAACGCACCATATAAACTACTCAGCAGTTTGAACTTTTCTGCTCCATTTATATCTGATTTCATGTTGTTCAACTTCTCCTCTTTTTCAGATCTGGATGAGTGTTCAACCAAACAGCACAACTGTCAGTTCTTATGTGTCAACACCATCGGTGGCTTCACCTGCAAGTGTCCTCCTGGCTTCACCCAGCATCACACCGCCTGCATCGGTAAATAAACACATTTCATTTCATGCAGTGGTTTATTTAAAACGGGGACAGTTTACAGTGAATGTGTTGCAACAGATATAGCACAATGCTATCTATATTTATTTATCGGTTTATTTATTTATTTGGTTTATTTAGGGACAATGCGCATTAATGAACATCACTATAATTGCGCAAAGCAGCTATTTTTCATCTGTTGTCCCTGGACGGATGCTACAAAATCGAGTCATCCTAAAAAAAAGAGAAAGAAAGAAATTAAAATTGCAAAGTTTTTCATCATTTATCATTTATAAGCATGCAGAACAATAATCTTATATAAATAAACAAACGCTGGTCGTAAACAGAAATCTCAAAACTCATTAAGTAGTATTTTTTCATGGAGAATATCAAAATACTGCACGTCCAAGTATTTTTTCAATTACAGTTGGTCTTTATATAACTGTATGTGTATTATGTTGTCATAAGACAAAACTCTGTATCGTCAAATATGGGGACACAGTTTGGTCTTCTTGTTTTTTTTACAGTATCTTCCAGCCGAGCTCATAAAGGATCCCTGAAGCTCCCTCTTGTTTAACCTTTGCTGACTCTCGCTCAGAGTTAATGGCCTCCGGCTGATATCACTCTGATCTTATTAGGCCGGTACTGGTTTGGAGTCATGGCAGCTTAGCAATGCTTTGTTATGGAACTTTGCAGTGCATCACCATGACAACCACAAGCTTTTTTTTTTCCAGACCATAAAGCAGCTCCCATGACCTCACATAAAGTCAGAGAGACAGGGAACCCTCAGTTTTGACTGAAGGAATAACCCTCAGGCACATGACAGGCAGTAGGTGTGGAAAGTGGAAAGTGTAGGTCACCGATCTCCTTCAGGGCAGCTGCTCATTGGCCACAAAACTGAACATTTTTCTGGATATATTGTAAATTCTGTATGGATCTTGTCATTCCTTCCAATATATCTGATCCTCCAAGCTGCTGCTTGTGAAATCTGATTGGCCACAACATTATACTCAAGTACAATTGGATATCTGTCCAGTGAGAGGCGGGACCTTAGTCTGAACCAGCTGTTTGAGGATAATTTATAAATGTGCATTGTTTTCTTTTGTATGTAGCCAACTTTTGATTTTTTATAAGGTTAATAAGGTTAAGGCTCTCTATCTAAATACTCCCATATTATGCTCTTTGACTAGACGCAGCACTTTATGGTGACACATTGAAAAACATTGATTTGAATGTTTTTCTGTAATAGATTATATTGATTACACTGATAAATTGCCCCAGCCCTACTTTAAAGCCAAATAGCACCAAAGGAAAAGTAGACCTTCCCTCTGTGCTTTGGGGCACTACGCCCCACATGTTGACTGTTCAGCATACAAAGATGTAGCCGACTTGTAAAATCTCAACCAGCTGTGAACAGACCAAAATCACAAATTAAACAGCTGCCATTTAGAGATTACAGCCTCCTCCGCTTTGATCTTTGTTGCTAAACAGCTTCAACTACATGATTGTGTTCAGATTTGCAAAGATTCATATCACGACAGATAAACATATGTGACAAAATTCTCCTGTCTCAAGGCTCACTTTACTACCTTTTGTTCTGGGAAAAGCTTGTAAATCGACATAGATTTTAGATTATTTCATTATGACTCAGATGTTTGTGATAATTTCTTGTGGTCTGAGATTAATTCAGTAGGTGAGAGATTTTATTCCTAAACCCTTGTAGAGCGTGAGAGAGGTCCCCGATGACCTGCCCTATTTTCCAAGGCCAATGTCGACCGTCCACAAATTTTTAAAATGACTCAGCGCATCCAGATCAGGGTTATAATCAGCCTTTATATCGTGCTTCCTGTTTTACCCCCGTCTGAACCTTCCCTCCTCTCTGTGCAGACAACAATGAATGTGCATCAGACCCAAATCTGTGCGGCACCAATGGCATCTGCCAGAACACTCCGGGGAGCTTCAACTGCGACTGCCAGCGGGGATTCTCATTAGATCCCAGCGCACAAACCTGTGAAGGTCTGAAAACAATGCATAGCAGCCTCAGTATCAGCTGATTCATTACAGAAAACAGGCTCTTACAGTAGGTTTATTGTGTGTGTGTGTCTCTGACAGATATGGATGAGTGTGACGGTAACCACCGGTGTCAGCATGGCTGTCAGAACTTGGTGGGTGGATACAGGTGCAGCTGTCCACAGGGCTACCTGCAGCACTACCAGTGGAACCAGTGTGTGGGTGAGTCATACCACTGCTCTTTTTATCAGCAAATATAAAAATTCTTTCCTTTTGGGCCATCCTGCAGCCAAAGTATGCACCGTGCAGCCTTGATGTTCTGGGCTGCAGTCCGGACTGGAGCCTTTTTAAAACAAGTTATCCATCTTTCACCTCTTTTTCCTGCCATTCTTATAATATAAATATGTCAAAATGTTTTTCCTTTCCTCTGGAAATTCATCTCTTCCCTTAGTATGGTGAGGTCAAGAGAAAAAGAAAAACCCAGTGCTCAACATCCTATTTACAACCCTAAAAAGATCTACACTTAGTTAATTATATGTACATTAAAGTGGTGAACAGAGACAAAAAAATACAAACTATTAAGGTGACAGTAATTACAATAATAATAACAAAAACATTACATACATTCTCAGAAAAAAAGACTAAGAAATGAAGATAAAAACTGGGGGAAATGAAATAATTAATGGAAAATAGAAAATCCACTCGATAATAATAGTGAAAAATAAGATAAAGATGAGAATAGAAAACATAAAATGTATCTTCACATGAAAATAAACACAGAATAAACATAAAAACGGGGACAGAATCATGGATATAATGCTATAATTTATATAATGCATTAATGCATTTATGCTATAATTAAATGCATAAAATCTGCAACATTTTAAATGCAGTTGAAAGAGTTTCTGTTGAAACTTGTGTGGTGTGGTGTCGTATAATTCCTGTACCATAAACCAGCAGCAGATGATCCCTGTGTTCTTGAGGGCAAGTAGAGAACAAGGGAGTTAGCGACGTAGCCTGGTCGTAGCCCATTAAGGGATTTGTGTATGAGGAGAAGGAGACCTTAAAATCATTTCTAAATGCTGCAGGAAGCCAGCACAGAGCTGCAGAAATCTAGTCAGCTTGAAGTTTGATTTTTGTCTGTATTTTTTTCTTTTATTTATAAATGGTCTCACTTTAGCTGTTTATAAGGTGGAAAAAAGGATGATATGAGAACAGTCACATTCAGCAGCATACAAATCTAAGTTAAAAGGCACTAATAATATTAGACATTTACATATAAATATAATCAGTCAGAGGTTTCGGGGAAAAAGTTGCATAATGTTTCACAAGCATAGTACTTTTGTTGTATAATAAACTGTTTGTGAATAAAAAACTTTGCATATAGAGTAACAGAATACATTTTTTGAAACTCTTCTGGGGTTCCACTGGTAACTCTGTGTTTGATGTTACAAAACAATGAACTGGTCATTTCCACAGGAAAAGTCTGCAGAAATGTAGACTTTCATAAAGTGTGTGTAAAGGGCTTAAAAGGTCCATGTAAGAGCCCTCATGGATTGACGATTTGACAGTGGGACAGACTAAACTTACCAGGAATGCATCTCAAAGTCTGTGAGACTGTGAGGGTGGACATTGGAATTAAGCCCAAGACTTGTAACCTCAGATTTAAGACAAGAGAGACCCTGAGAAGTGTATGAAAGCATCTGACTCTAAAGGGACAAAGTGACCTGTTGAAGGAGGGACAAAAACCCAATGAAAAAGGAAGATGGTGCAACACCAAATAAATTAACTAGAAATAGCCCAGGCATAGACAAAGTAATTGGTACAGCGTGTGTGTGCCTTTGTGTACACCCCAAAATAACCAGCTTTTGTTAGTTAAACCTTTATTTGAATCACTGCACATATTTACAGCATTCGTGGCGGACTTTCCCAGTATTGTTTGTGTCCGTTAACTGGAATGACCTCCTGTTTGTTTAATTCCCATCAACTTCCTGCGACCCAGATGAGAACGAGTGCCTGAACAGCCAGATCTGCGGGGGAGCGTCGTGCCACAACACCCTGGGGAGCTTCCGCTGCCTCTGCCCCACCGGATTCAACTACGAGCAGACGGGCGGAGGATGCACGGACGTCAACGAGTGCTCCACCAGCCAGAACCCCTGCAAGTTCGGCTGCTCCAACACAGACGGGGGCTACCTCTGCGGATGTCCACCTGGATACTTCAGAGCAGGACAGGGGTACGTGATGGACTGACCATGTGAGGGAGCAGTCTGTAGATGTTTCTAGCTGACTGATGGTGTCGTCTTTGTTTCAGGCACTGTGTCACAGGTCTGGGCTTTTCTGGCGGCAGCTCCGGCGGCGCTCCACAGGGGGGCGAGGTGGACGATAACTCTCTGTCTCCTGAAGCCTGCTACGAGTGCAAGATCAACGGCTATCCCAAGAAGGGACGCAAACGTCGCAGCACCAACTCGACACAGGAGGATCCTCTGGAAGACATGCAGGTAATCTGTCTGTCTGTGTGCAGGAAGCGGAGCTGTAGCCGCCACTGAGGACGCCGAGGTTGTGTCCTCTGTAATGTTTAGGGGAACTCCTGGGTTTTAGTGACATGGGGGACTTAACATTCAACAGTAAAAAAAAACTAAAACAGGGTACATGTCAACTTACTTTGAGGCCAACAAAATAATAAATAAATAAAGGCTTCAGCATTTACCCCCCAGAATGTTATTCCTGGCAGTGGGGGGTAGGTCTTACAACAGTGCTGGTGCTTTCACAAACTATCAACCCAATCAGATTTTTGATAAATAATCATAAGTAATGTGGATATAATGACTAAGTGGGTAACACAAACAACAGAACAGCTAGAACAGTCTGGACAGTCCAGAAAATACATAATTTTAATGAAATCAACCCTATTTTCATCAGTGTATAATCACCTGAAAGTAAGAATGGTGGTGTTTCAGTTCCTTTACAATGAGCTCTTTATATCTACAGATATGAAGGCTCGGAGGTCGGTGTGTCGAAACTCCCATGTTGCAACAGTAGCCCTGAACAGACAAACTAAACACTGGCTCTAGAAATGGTCTTTCGCAGGCAACAGGAGGGAGAGACAAGGTGTTTGCAATCTGCAGACTCACCATTACAAGCCACTAAATCCTACAAACTAGTGATTTAACTGACAAATAAAAAAAATCTTTAAAAAAATCCAAGTAATTAAAAAGTGTTTAAAACATTGATTTCTGGTGAAACATTTTCTGAGGGTGGTAGGTGAAGCACTGAAGGGACTCGGGACCTCACTATTCAGGGATCCTACATTTTTAGTTTAGATTTTTAATTAGATTTTTAGTCATTTCCAGGTCTTGTTAAGTATAAAATTTTTTTTTAAAAGAGTATGGAAAAACATTTGTGTTTCCAGACTATTGCCCCTTCTCTGTTTTCTAAAATAAAAAATTCAGAATTTCTAAAAATGAACTGATCATACGAGCGGAGTGTTTTTCTTGACAGCTACCGCAGCCAAAATGTTTATCTTTGTGTAAGAGTGTGGGCACAGGGTGAGCACAAGAAGTACGGCATGTGACTGAAACTCCTACGTCGAGCTGCTTCTACACCTGTACGTCACAGCTCCGCCTAAAGTGCCTTATGACTGTACCAAATCAGGACGTCTGTGACTAAATGAGTTTGAAAGAAAATGCAGCAGTATCTTTGAATTGCATATATACACACACATCATCACGAATACATATTTGCTTCACACTTATTATACACAAATATTAAGCTTGTTTAAATATGTATAAGTTATGCAGTGATGTAGTTATGAGAAAAGTAAGCAGACTCTTTTCCGTGTAAGGAAACCAAACCTTTATGGCTATGAGCATCATCGTTTCCATGGACAATAAACAAGACAGAACAGATGCAGTTTACTTTTTTTCCACTCATTTTCAGAGTTTATTTATGAAAGAGACTAAAAATATATTAGATAATATGTTAAGGGAAAATAATGCGAGTATAGGTAGCAGCAGTTTATTTCCTGTTTGAGCAGAGATGTTTCACAGGTCACTTTCTGTGTGAAAGTAATAGATTTGTATGAGTATCTAGCTAAAATCTTCTGGCAATTATTTGGGACCATAATAGAAGACATAGTCAGAATGCGAATGAGAAACAGCTGGATTTTAGATTCAGCTATTTGCACTCAGATGTCAAATATAGTCTGAAAAATCTGCAGGATATTTGAGGCTGGAAAAGTCTGGTATTTTCAATTAAAAACAGCAACCCTGACTTTTGCTAAAGTCCCGACTCCAGCTCTGTTGTATGTACTTTTATCATACCTCGTCCTTTTTCCTTCCTCGAGTAATGACAGAAAACAAACTGCACTGTACACCACGTGTCTTATATCCTCTAAATTCAGTCGGACCACGCTTTCTTTCTGCAGCTGACTGAGAACGAGATCAGCCTGGCCAGCGTGGACGTCGAGGACACCCTGCAGCTCCACCTGAACATCAGCGACCTGAGCAACCGTGACCACATCCTGGAGTTCACCCCGGCCCTGTCCACCCTCAGCGACCACGTGCGCTACAGCATCGACTACGGCAACGAAGAGGGCTACTTCAAGATCAACCAGAGGGAGGGCGTCAGCTACCTGCACCTGAGCAAGAAGAGGCCCCTCCCCCCCGGGGCGTACTCCCTTCAGATCAGCAGCGTGCCCCTCTACAGGAAGACGGAGCTGGCCGAGCTGGAGGACCGGCACGATAAAGACTACCTCACGGGACAGCTGGGAGACGTACTGAAGATGAGGGTGCAGATCATCCTCCATTAACCATCGCAAGACTGAGACAGGCAGATGTTGCCGTGCAGCTGCTAATCCAGCGTCAGGCTCACAACTTCCCACAAGGCCAAACATCTCCTGACTCTGGATTGGTGGTTTGGGGGCAACTTCTACTTGCTCCGACAGGGAGAAGGGCTCGCCACCAAAGAGACAAGAAGGGGGTGGGGGGGGGAGGGACTGCGTCGTTTGATTGCCAAAGATGATTCTACATATCATAGATACAAAATCTGTGGAAAATGCCGTCCGAATGAGGCAGAACGAAAGGCCCCGACACACAACTTCAGCTGTGTGAGAAGCACTATAGAGAGTTTTTAATGTTGTATGATGATATGTGGAATCAGGTGCCACTTTGAAGGGCATGTGGACTGCAGGAAGCTCTAATGATTGAGTTTTTTAGAACTCCTTTTAGAACTTTAGAAAAGGGTGAGTCTAGGGCTGGGTATCGTTCAAAAAAGGTATGATACCAGTACCAAAATCAGTACCTTTAAAGTGAGACCGATACCAACAGAGCACTTCATTTGATACCTTTTTTTTCCCTGCTTTATTTGATACCCATCATGCGAACAGAAGCTCCCACATTAATGCACAAATAAATGAAATGTGGAAGGATTATGTCAGAATCCTGAAGTAACCATAGTCTCCAATGTTTTGGTGACATTTTAGCACACTGACCTGCCAAAACCATCAAATACGCTGCGCCTGACTTCATCACAGCAGACTGTACGAGCTGTAGCTGCTGCAGTACACTGTAAAAACCGAAAAAGTTGAGAAAAACTTTTCAAAATTTTCAAGGCAACATACTGCAATAAAATTGGAAGTTTTTTTTAGCCCAACTCAAATTCTTAAGTTTTGAAATTGAAATGATTTACTTTTCTTTTTCAGATCAACTTAAATCTTTAATTTTCAGGAACTAAAAAAAGGTCCAAGATTGGTCACAGTGAGCTGTGAACTTATTTGTCATTATTTTGGTGCCTGAAATATTAAAGATTTAACCATCATCCACTTTTACTTCAATGAATTTACTCAATAATGTTGTAAATACAATTTTTGTGGTTTCTAAAACTCAAAGATTTACGTTTATCAAAAGAAGAAAAGTACATTATGTCAAAAAACATTTTGAAAGTTTTCCCAACTACTCGTCTTTTGAGATCATTTAGATTTCTTCTTTAGATAAAGATAAATCTTTGAGTTTGAGTTTCAGAATGAAAATTCAAAAATCTATTGCAGTACGTAGCCTTGAAATTTTGTCTCAATTTTTTGTTTACAGTGCAATGGACAAAACCACAAAAAATGGACATTTTCTTCTAAATTGCAGAGGTGTAACAATACATCGATCTGGATCGACATATCGATTCAGTGTTCATGCAAAATCAATCAATCATCATCATCTTTAAGATACACCTTTATTTTGAAAATACAGTGACATGTCTTTGTCACAAATGAGTTCAGTCATAAAATTTTTGAATCATAATGTGATGCAAGCTAACATAAATGTAACTGAATGTTTTACGTGGACATATATCATCTGATATCGATTGCAGACTCCTGAATTGAATGGAGAGTTTGCGATATCAGCAAATATCGTATCGAGGAATCGAAAAAAATCAACAAAATATCATGTCATGATGAAACTTGACATTTACACCCCAGGCTCTGGGTACAAAAAGGATCGAATGCAGGTATCGTTTGACTGGAGAAGTTTTGATGCTACTTGGTACTGGGTTATGTCGGCTGATACCTTAAAGGTTTCGAGTATCGATACTCAGCCCTAGGTGAGTCCCAATAGTCTGCAATAAATTCATTTCCTCCCCTCAGGTAAACAAAGGACTGAACAAACCTGGATTCATGAAAGTAAACACATTTCTCCTTCCCCAGATATTAATTTAATGGCGTGAAGATGAAAAATTATGAGAACGGCTAGGAGAGGAAAGGAACCCACTATGGACTATTGAGATGTAGCCATGTCTGAGCTTGAATGACTCCTACTGCATATTTAAACTATGCTTTTCCATCTTTTCCTACTGACTAGAATAATTCATATTTACTGGTGCTAGCGACACAACCACATAGACTTCTGAATGCACTGTACTACTATACAAAAACTCTGTAGTCAACAAGATACAATCCCATCGGGCCATTCTGAAGATTTCATGTCTTTGCAACAGTAACAGCTAGCTTCATAGCCTGTCTGCTCTCCTCTATACTACATGTAAATTGTGTTTATACTGTAATAATCGATGCCACTTTTAATCTATGAAGCATTTGTAAACTAGAGGAAGCCCCTGGAATAGAGGGGTTTGTAATGGTGCTTATAATGACCAACTACTTCCTTTGTAAACTGTGTATACATTACACACACCTGCACACACACACAAAGAAAAAAAACACACATTGATGATGATGATGCCAAACCTGGGCCTTCATGATTATGCACTGAGGTCTTCGTGGCCACACATTCTCTCACAAGTACAATCAGTGCTGCATTGCCACGGACCAGCCTGACACCAGTCTGTGTTCTCTGTTCACATCAGTGAGGGTTTAGTTGTAAATTCACAATAAAAACATATTTTTTGGTGTATATGTATTCGCTGCTGTGCTTTCCCCTTCATCCAGGGTCGAACCACTCGTGCAACAACGGGCTAAACGGACGGCTGCTAGCTTTGTGTTAGATATCATTCTCCAGTGGTGTCTGAGCACAGTGCAACATGATCTCTGAGTGTTTGAGCTGGTGAAAGTCACATTACCCCACTGCAATTCTTGTCCTGCACTGCCCCCTTGTGGAGATTTGAATGACTTTTTTTTTTTTGGGTGGGTTTGACCAGTGGTTGTCAAATATTTAAATGTCCCTAAACTGATCTGAATTAGACCCCCATCTGAGAAGATTTTTAGGTGTTTTATTACAGAAAATGTGCAGTGTTTCTTCTGTAATTTTTAACAGGACAGCTCACCCCCAAAGCAAAAAATACATTTTTTTCCCCTTTCCTTTAGTGCTATTTATCCATCTTTATTGTTTTAGTGTGAGTTGCAGAGTTTGGGAGATATCGGCCATAGAGATGTCTGCCTTCTCGCCAATAATAATGGAGCATTTGAAAAACTGAATAGCGATGTCTCTTTCCAGAAATTATGATTACTCAAGATAATCAACAGACTATTTCTAGTAGAAAAGAAAAACAGTTCTGGTAGATTTTGCTGCAAAAAGAAAAGTAGTTGGTCTGTGAATTATCTTGAGTAATTGGGTCATGATTTCTGGACAGAGACATTGCTGTCAGGTTTTTCAAATTTTTCTTTTTCATTGGCTCTTAAAGCACCACAAAGCGAGTGCCATTTAGTCCCATTATATTTGAGAGAAGGCAGACGTCTCTACAGCTGATATCTCCAAAACAATCTGGATGGATAAATAGCACTACAGGCCAGGGGGAAAAATATGTATTTTTGATTTGAGTGTCAGACAAAACTTAGAACTTTACTGAGAACATGTTGGTGACGTTGCAGTAAAGACACCAGACTCGCCAGTGTACCAAAAAAAAATATCTTTATTTGCATTTACTCAATACATTTAACATACACACGTTCACTCCAGCACCACTCCAGTTGTATTTGGAGCATTCAGTTGCGTCCCGTAGATCCAAAACCTCCAGCACCACGCTCTGTCTCATCGAGTGTCTGAAAGAACACAGCCAAGCATTTTTCATTTAATTATTAAAACTAATTTGATGCCATAAACTTGGAATAAAACCTGCAGCAGTGAGGCCACGCATCCAATTAAATATCTGACAATATCTGCACGAGTATTTGAAACCGATAAAGCAGACCTTTTTCACAGCATTGACATGAAATAGCAGGATTAACACAGGTGTTACCAATGATAGTAATTAAGGTCTTGTTCTATTGAGGGTAACAGAGCCTCTCCAGTGAGGCAACACACACAACAGCAAGAACCTGATTGACCTGAATGGAACAAACCATAATTAGTATCATTGGTAACACCTGTTTACCCAACTGTTTCAACTCAAAATGGCCACTGTGTAAAAGGTATATACACTCAGTTGCTTATTTATTTGGTCCACTTTATTTATCCTCATTGATAAACACGGGGTGAACAAAATAATCATTAATAAAGCTAAACAATCACCTCTTTAAAATAGTTTGTTTCAACATTATAATCTTCATGAATGTAGGATTTAATGCAGACTGTTGTATTAGCCTACATTAGTTTTAGCTAGGTGTACCTAATAAATTGGCAACTGAGTGTATATGTGTGTGTATACTGTGTTCCAGTTTCTCAGCTTGAAACTTACATCTTGTTCCTCCAGGTCTGGGTAGCAGATCCTCTCACACACCAGCTGAGCAACTCTGTCGCCCTTTTTCACTAAAAAGAGGAACAGGAGATGAAACAATATGTAAATTGCATATCTGTGCCACCAACTGGTTCTGAAAGATCCTCATATATTTAGCCTTGTATCAGGGGACTCAAACTGCTAGTTTTCACAACATAATCTGTAGTATTTGATGAAAGCACAGAATAAACTGATAATGCTCAGTGAGCCATTTTTATCAGGAATATTAAATCTAAACGGAAGAGTTGCCAAGTTTGTGTCCAACACTCGACTTACTAATGTATATATAAAAATGTATCACAATTTCTGTTTGCATCTTTTGTTAAATTTGACGAAACTGTTAGTAATGGACACAACAATGTAAATTTTCAGAAATATTGAGTTTTCTTGCAGTACTTGAAGTGGTTGAGATGACAACAGTCTGAGTGGCCTCCAGCTAACTTAAGTCTGAGACCTCTGCTTCACACAGTCTAAATATGTTCAACTTTCATGACATCTGCACAAGATGCAATAAGCTCTAAACAAATGTGGATTACAAAATATTTTAACTGTTACGTATTCCTACTCATTAGGTATTTTTAACATAAGTTATTTTATTTTCAGGTTACTTTTAGACACTTTTGTGTTCTCCAAGGATGATGTACATTGCAGGCAGTTTCAGTATGTATGTAGTTTTAGTATGGAGATGAAATAACCTCATTACATATCTGAGGAATGATTATTTGCCAGCAAACAGCTGAATCTGATGACAACCCACAGGGGGATAGGGCAGATTTAAACTCAAATTTTTGCAAAATGCTTAATGTGAATGTGAATTTTCAATTTAGTGAATTACGAAATTGGGTGAAATGACTAAATGGGTGAAATATAAATATTGTTGGTACCTTTGATTTAAAAAAAAAAAAGATGCTTTATTTCACTGATGCTGCAACTCACCTTCAAATGTTTCCTTGCTGAAGTTGAAGAGCACAACTCCCACATTTCCTCTGTAGTCTTCATCTACAACTCCAGCTGAGAACAACACAGAGAAATTAAAATGGCTGACATGACAAGAGATCAAACATTTCCTGCTCACATGCACTATCATAAGTAGGACAAGTAAGTAAAGACTCACCACCAACATCAATGAAATTTTTTGCTGCCAGTCCAGATCTTGGTGCTGAGAAGGAAAGAAAGAAAACAGACAGTTATGGCCTGTTGTTCTGCAACTGCTGTAACATACTCAATCTACAGAAAATCCTGAGGGATGAAAATGTTTTATCAAAATCACAATACAGCCAACTGCACTTTTCAAATAGCAGGAGGTGCAATATTTGTTCAAGGCCAAATGCGTGTCTAAATACCATTTTAAATGAAATATTTTCATGCTGCAGACCAGGTCCTGGCCTGGTCCTGTTTGGTACAGATCCCTGCAAAAATTACACTAATCATTTGAGATAAATCTGAATAATTATGTAAAAAATTATCATTATCATCACTATTATCATCATAATTAGATATTTTTTCAAAATCTCTCAGCTGTGATTCATATGCAACAAGCAAAACTCTTTTTTTTTCTTCCTGACTGTTAGAGTTGCATCAGCATGTCAAACACTCACCTACTCTCCCATAGCAGCCATGTGGAACAGCTATCTGGATGTCTGTCTTCACAATAGCCTTATCCAGAGGACCAATGGAGTAATCATATGCACTGTTTCAACACAGAGAATTAAGACTAGGTTAGCTGGGTTACGTGGCATTAAATTCATGACATTTTTATACACACTCAAGTTTAGTAAGTAGATGCAACTTCTGCAGAAACACAAGCTAAAGGTTTAACAGGAGTGAAATGTACAATACAAGCGCATTAATATGAGTTTTTACAACTTTTAGTTGTGGTAAAAGTATGTGGTCAAAGTATGAAAGACAAGCTGCTCACATTAAGTCAGAGACCCAAACATATTTTAATTTAAAGTTTAACTTACCTGTAGAGGTCATATCCTGCAGCTTTAGCTGAGCCTCTGGTAGGTGTCGTCGCATGCTCAGAAAGTTTAGCAAACCTGAGGACAGGTCTCTCTTCTGCAGACTTTGTTTCTGTCCTTTGTCTCTTTGATGGAGAAACTGCAGCAGCGTCTGTGACTTCTAGGACGGGCATGGTGGCAAAGTGTTTTACAGTTAAGAACAAATAAAGACTAAAACGTTTCTAAAAAAATGAGACAGAGCTACAGCAGACTACTGCAAGCTTAAAAACGCTCAAAGCTTCTGCTCCAGTTTCTTGGCGGTCCTATTATTTGAATGAATCTCCCGCGCTAGGAAGTTGCGCCAAATTAGCCCCTCCTCTAAAACACGTAATTTTAAACAGACAGTTATTATACACCGCAAAATTAGGTGAAATAGCTTCAGTAGCTTATAAGCGTTTCTATATAATACTTATCACATAAATGCATAAAGAAAAGCATTTCAGTGAATAAATCAACAAAAAAAGTAAGTATGCGCTTTTTTCTGTCACTATGGCAACCCTTTCGTCCCCATGTAGCTCTATGAAATCAAGTTCTCGCGAGAGTTAAACAACCAAAAAATTGTTCTCGCGAGAGTTACTGGTATCAAGCCGTAACCTCCAAGGAGACAAAATAAAGGCTGATAAAAGCACAACAGACTGTTACAGATGACAAGAGATAATAAGTCTCACTTTACTTACGCATTGCACCAAAATAAAAAATATGTAGTGTCGGTGTTGTCAACGTGTTCAGCACACGACAGACAAGTTAATGCCACATAATAAAATCGAAACGGTCAGTTACAGAATGCTAGGTGGGCTAGCAAAGCTAACGTCAATAAACACTTGACATGTTGCTACTGGTAACGATATCCATCGTTATTTCTTGCTTGCCTTTGTTTCGAGCGAGCGTCTGAATATGAATTTTTCGGTCAAAGAAACGCGGAGCAGCGTTAGAAAACGTAGAACATAGTAGCCGAAGATCTCCGAAGCGTAGCAGCGTTCGTGTCATATTGTTTGGTAACGTCGTCTGCAAGCTAACAGCTAACGAAGTGCTAACGTATTCTTGGGGGTGGTGTCTGGAAGGGAACCTCAGACCCGCGAAAGATCTCGCGAGAGTAATGAGTTTAACATGATCTTTCCCTCGCCCTAACTAATTGTTTTTGCCATCACTTATACCTAGAGTCTATACATAATATTGTAACATTATGAGACATAATAAATTTGTACAACGTGCACAATAAAGGAACAAAGTTACAAATCTCGCGAGAGTTCCGCAGATCAAGCGTTCCCTTCTAGACACGACCTCCTCTCAGGTGTCTGCACTGCACTTCCTCCTCCCCCTAACGTGCAGTCTCACTGTTCAACAGACTATGACTTTAACGTTACACAAAACATGTGTTTGGATAGAAATGTTGATAGAAATCATAGAATTGCATCTATTCTGCATCATATGGACATACAACCAATTGTATTTTGTATGGTCTGAGTTGTTTTGATTATTTTCAACTTGTCAATACACAGTGGAAAAGTACTGGGACAAAGAAATGTTGTCTAACCAGAAGTACAAGAAGTCAGGTGCTGCCTATGTTAAACAGAATGTTAAATATGTAGAGGTATAATTAGATTAAACAATAAGAGGTACAGAACAGCTTAAGGTATGATATGAATACAGTGAAACTGCTGACCAAGTTTCCTGTAATGGAAAATGAGTGAAAATGTTAAATTCACTGGAAAATTATTCTGATATTCTCCTATTTTACTATGTGATAAACTAAAAAGAGTCAGTGGCAGTTACTGATCCTAGCAAGCTCTGCTCTAACTTTGAATCACACATTTAGGTTTGTAAAATTCAGATTAGATGTGTTAGTAGGCAAAATTGTTTTGTGTTATTGCTGTTCAGGCAGCAGTGCCTAATATAATCCATAAGACAAAAGCAACTGACTATAAATCAAAAATCATGATAATGGTTAAATTTATTTTCATAGCACTTGCCAGGCATAGAGCTCAAAGGGATGAAACAAAATTAAAATACAATGATGAATACTATAAAACAAATATCATAACTTATTGAAACAACATTAAAACAAGGCAAGAAATTAAACATATTACAGTGAAGAGAGTAAAAGTAGTAATGTTTCTATAACATTTACAGGAGTGAGTGACATTAAATGAGATTTGCACAGACGGAAACATATTTGCGTAGGGTGTGATCCCTGTCTTTCATACCGGCCAGATCATCAGTGAAAATATCCTTGAAAAAATCCTGGAAAGTGACGTCTACAAAAGAGTGAGAACCCTGTTAATGGTTAATTTTCACCGGGCATATGGATGTGAGTATATCTAGAACACAAAGTGCCTTTTGGCTGAGATCATACTTGCATTGTTTCCTCGTAAATTAGTACTTAATAGTCACTTTCTGATAATGGAACAGAATCGATAACTAAAAGTCACTCAAAAACAATTCATGTTGCTCTTTATGTAATTATATTATCTAGTCCTAATATAAACTAGAGGCATGCCAAATCCATTCAAGTGTGCAACAAGCTCCTTTTTAATCATTTTACCTCAGTACAGTCAGATACCAAGTCTAAGATCTCAAGTCCATTGCTGCCTCCCATTGGGAGTAAGTCAGCATTGCCCTTCAAGATATTGATCATTAAATTCACATTCAAGATGTGCATACATCACCTCTAACTAGACCAGGGCCAGGGCGATACAATAACAATATATAACTGCAACTGACACTTCATCAATAGCAATAAGAAAATTGTTTAACTTAATGTTCAATAGTTTCGCTTAAATGCATTGACTGCAAACCGACATAAAGGCACATAAGCCTGGCTCATGAACAGCCTTGATAATGGAGCATGATATGATATTTAATGCAAAGTAAGGTGGTGAAATTCCAAATAAAATAGTTAAATTTAACCCTTTTAAATTTTTTATTATTTGTTTCCAATAATGTGACTGAAGTGACTCTATTTGGCCATAGCAGATATCACCAGACCTTGTGCCTTTAAAACAGAGTGAAATCATGTATTTTGTAGTTGTAGAAGCTGGTGTAAATATCTTATGTACATTGACTTTATACTTGTGTTTTGCATGTAAAACCATAGTGTGTTATATTGTAACAACAATCATAAAGTATAGTTTAACAAATTCAAATACTCAAGTAATGTGCAAGTATTATGTAGCTCAAAAAATGTGACGTGTTAGTATTTCATCTTAGCACCTAATAAATGACAGAGACAAGAACAAGAACTGCTCAATTTTTTATTAATTCTTTATTTCAGGTAATCACAATCATGTATTTAAATAGGAATACAGACAATAGCCTACAATACACAGAAGAAATGGCTTTACAATCTTTCATTTTCATTCAATTTTCCTTAACCAAAAAGTGTTCTGTGATAGTAACATTAAAAACATTTAAACAGTGTCATGTGGAACAGGTAAACGGCTTAATAATAGCAGGGTACTTTACACTCTGTGAATATCAAAGAATGTTTTAAAAAAGAATCAAACCATTAAATGAACGGATGTTGATCATTTATGAAAGTTTTTTAGTTGCTATCCTCTAGCGGATTCAGACATCTACTATATACATTTATTTTACAGCAGCAGGCACCGCGGTCATTCAGTGTAACCATTGAAAGTATCTCTGCCTGAGTCTTTGTGCGTTGGACTGATCTGATTAGGAAGACACGTGATTTGACCCCAAATTATCTTCTTTTGCTTTAGTTCATATCTGAGTATAAAAACACTATTTTCCCCACACTTGTTCATTGTTGCAAAGAGCTTAAACTTTGCCCCTAAATTCACATTCAGACTGTCTGACATTTACAAATTCAATGTCAGAAATTCACTTTTAGAGAACTCCAAGTGACATGCCACAAGCTATCATGAAGCAGCACATACCAGAAAAACTGATAAAACAGGTTAATGGTAAAACATTAACAAGGCTTAGCTGCAACTGAAAATTAATTTTTTATTATACCTTTGTCAAATTCACCAGCTGACCACTCCTTTTGTTAAATATTTCTGAATTTTTCTTGTCTTAGCACCTGGAGTGTGAATGCCCACATTAGGATTTAGCTAAAAATGCTTGTGTTGAGTTGTGGTGAATAACATCATCCAAAGGTTCTGGTTCTCTTCATGAACATCGTCCATCGTCCATCGTTTTTTCCCTTATAGCTACCTGTGCTCTAACGTTCAGCCTGCGAGGTGCTCAGGAGTAGAACGTCAGAACACTCTTGTGGTTGCCTCTGATGAGCAGGATGGGTGGAAGGTCTTTTGTCAGAACGTCCAGCCAGGCCATGTAGAGGTAATCAGAGATGGATTTACGAGCAATGGGCATGCTCCTGCAGGGGCGGGGGGTAAAGGTACACAGAGTATGTTAGACGCTGCTCTTTCACACAGTGGGTTAAGCTTTGCAGCTCAGTGTTATTGAGGTACTTACACAATGATCAGGTTGGCTGATTTGGAGTTTTGCTGAAGCAGCTCATTCAGTCGTACCTGGAGGTTGGTCTGTAAAACAGAAGCAGTCATTTTTGTTACTGAAACAAAATTAAATTTAGCTATTTAAGACATCACCTCCAAATCAAACGAACAGATAATAGAGTGCTGCAGAAATAGTCCTAAAACCCAGAAATTACTTAGCAAAGTCAGTGGGTTTTTTGAATGGGTTTTTAGCTATTTGCCTGAAATGAGGTATGTGGTTAACACAGACTTAAAAGATTTTCACATTTTGTTATACGGCTTAAAATACTACATTTAATCCCCCACTCATGAAATTTGAAGCTTTTACATGTCTTAAAAAGGAGGTTGCTAACAAGTGGCTAAATGAGACTAGAATGGTTCTCGCGGATATTAAATGTCATCACGCTGGACACTAGTCAGAGTGATGCTAACTTCCAGGTTGGCCTACAAAAATATTTCATCCCTGCACAACTATTGACCCTTCCTAAGTCCCACCTCTTTTCGCTCTGTGCGCCAATAACAGTTGAGCCAACTACCTAATCTGCATCAATCTTTGGTTAGCTAGTTATATCTTAAAGCAAATGTTTGCAAAACGCTAGCTAACCAGCTAGTTTATCTACATTAATCATTAGCTAGCTAGTTACATCTGATAGCCAATGTTAGGATAATGCTAGCTAACTAGTTAGCTAACCTGCATTTAATCATTTTGCTAAGTACATCTGACAGCTCATGTTAAGAAGACACATGCTAAGTAGCTAACTAATCCACATCAATTCTTAGAAAGCTAATTAGCTAGCATTTTGCTAACATTACATAACTTTAGATGTGACTGTGCAGCTTTAACAGGTCCCACTATTTTCAAATTTTGACTTTCTTTTCCGCAATATACCACGATAACCATGATGTTTACAAACATGATTATTGATATCATGTTAATAATGTACAAAACATGTGATAATGAGTAAATAATCCAGGGCCTCTTAAACATACTGACATGACATTGAGAAAACACACTATAAACACAGTTAGATGAATTTGACAGATAGCATGATTATTATTATTAGAATTTTCTGTAAATATGATAATATTATTATGAATTCTTTTGGACACCATGCTTGCTTAATTGATATTGGAGCCAAAGCAAAAAGGGGCGGGGTTTACGAAAAGGTCAATTATGTCTGCTCTTTATATAAAGTCTCAACTTAGTGGTCTGGGGCGGATGTTTAGCTCAGTTGGTGGAGCGTCCGCCCCATGTATGGAGGCTGCTAGTCCTCTGCAGTGGCCGCTGGTTCGACTCCCGCCTTCGGCCCTTTACTGCATGTCATCCCCTGTCTCTCTTCACCCCCTTTCCTGTCTATCCTGAGCTGTCCTATAAATAAAGGCACAAAAAGCCCAAAAATATAACTTAAAAAAAAACAACAAAAAAAACAAAAAAAAAACTTAGTGGTCTTACCTTCTCCTCGAAGGTGCTCAGCTCCTCGTCAGTGATCCTCCAGGGCTGCTCTCTCCGCATGGCTTCAACCTGAGCTGAGTCTTTAGAGTCCTCGTGCAGACGGAACGGCTCAATCATGTCCTCTAACTTATTCAAGCTGGAGGAGAACAGGTAAGAGCATGAGCTGATTGTGGAGAATATTCACCTTTTTTAATCATATAATATGCAGATAGTATAAAGTGATTAAATGGTGCTATTACTGTCGCACCATCTGGTCTGCTGTCACTGTTACAGCTAAAAATAAAATGCAGTTACCTGTCAGAGCGCGGCGCGACGTGGATGTCATCAATGACATTGATGTCAGTGCAGTTAATTCTGAACTTCTTCAGCAGAGACTTCATCCTGCAGGACAGATG
>JAJHUR010107507.1:0-48965 GCA_027495735.1 Lutjanus campechanus | reverse complement strand
AGCTAATTAGCTAGCATTTTGCTAACATTACATAACTTTAGATGTGACTGTGCAGCTTTAACAGGTCCCACTATTTTCAAATTTTGGCTTTCTTTTCCGCAATATACCATGATAACCATGATGTTTACAAACATGATTATTGATATCATGTTAATAATGTACAAAACATGTGATAATGAGTAAATAATCCAGGGCCTCTTAAACACACTGACATGACATTGAGAAAACACACTATAAACACAGTTAGATGAATTTGACAGATAGCATGATTATTATTATTAGAATTTTCTGTAAATATGATAATATTATTATGAATTCTTTTGGACACCATGCTAGCAAAAAGGGGCAGGGTTTACGAAAGGTCAATTATGTCTGCTCTGTATATAAAGTCTCAACTTAGTGGTCTTACCTTCTCCTCGAAGGTGCTCAGCTCCTCGTCAGTGATCCTCCAGGGCTGCTCTCTCCGCATGGCTTCAACCTGAGCTGAGTCTTTAGAGTCCTCGTGCAGACGGAACGGCTCAATCATGTCCTCTAACTTATTCAAGCTGGAGGAGAACAGGTAAGAGCATGAGCTGAATGTGGACAACATTCACCTTTTTTAATCCTATAATATGCAGATAGTATAAAGTGATTAAATGGTGCTATTACTGTCGCACCATCTGGTCTGCTGTCACTGTTACAGCTAAAATTAAATGCAGTTACCTGTCAGAGCGCGGTGCGACGTGGATGTCATCAATGACATTGATGTCAGTGCAGTTAATTCTGAACTTCTTCAGCAGAGACTTCATCCTGCAGGACAGATGATCACACACTGATTAACTTTCATGTAAATGTTGGTTATTATTTTCAGTTAATGCTAAATAACATCTCCTGTGAAGTGATGCTGTTGGCTCATGAATTTTAATTAATTTGCCCAATCTAACTTTCCTCCCATTAAGCTATAATTGATATCGAAACATTAATTTGTTTTTTTTTTTAACTCACTCCTCTTTATCCAGATCGCTGCGTCCGGGCTGCCCTGCGATGAAGATCCTTAATTTACTGTCCTTCCACTTCTTCCTGGTGGTGAGGATGTAGGGGAGCAGCAGCGTGAGGCCTGAGAGACGAGAGATACACTTTCTTTTTATTATAGAATATACGTTTATTTGTATTTCACATATATTTTTGCACCTCTCAATTTATCTGTCTGTCACCAGGAGACTTCAAAAACTCATTAAAGGGATAGTTCGGATTTAATTGAAGTGGGATTGTGTCAAATGTACTGCTGTGGACAGGGTCAGCAGCCGAACATATTTTAGCCACCTACAAAGAAAAAATCAATATCAGCTTAAATATAGGCTATATTTAGAATATTTTCACCATTGTACCTCGCTGTCAGACAGCGTTTTCCATCAAATTGATGTTTTATAGCTTGTTTACTTCACAGAACACAGGAGTTGCTGGTCTTTGTGTTATCGTGTGACTTGAGTGACTCTGAACTAAACTTTAAAACTCGGAGGTAAAACTACTGAAAGTTTGGTTGCTTTAGAGAGAGAGAGAGGGACTTTTGTTTTTCTTATATAATGGTTTTCCATCAGAAAAGGCTGTGTGACGGCGAGGTAAAGTGGTGAAAATACTCTAAATATAGCGTACACTTAAATTTTTTAGTTGGCTAAAATAGGTTTTGCTGCAGACCCTGTCCACAGCAGAACATTGCTTAGCTTCCCAAACTTTGTGTGAAGCATCGTGTAGAGGAACTATTGAGTGTTGTTTATATTTATGACTTCCAGATTACCATCTCTTCCCTCTTTTTGTTTCGTTTTATTTTATTGTTCGGGTGTAGCTTTTCTGACAACTATTTTTATTGGTACAAAACAGACTTTTCCACAACACCATATTTTAAGCACCACATCACAACTCAAGATAGAAAGAACGAGGAAAACCAAACAACATAAAAATAAAATAAAACAAAATACAATAAAATAAAATAAAATGAATGAAAATGATGTCACAGTAGACGGAGTCACTGCAGTTGGACCCGCTGAGTGGCAAAAAGACGACAGAGTGGCAGCTTGAATGCCAGAAAACGGAGCGATCTTTATACAAACTGCCATAAGATAAAGAAAAGAGAACAGAAACAACTGGAACAGGACACCCGATTCCTGGCCAAATGTCAATGTCCACGGACTACTGTGTCTTTGATAAGTTGTAAGAATCACCGTCGAGTCCAACTGCCTTCAATTTAACACAGATAATCTGTTTTTTCACTTCTAGTTTTCCCTACGAAAGGCAGCCATGTTGCAGGATGTTTTGCCACTCTGTCCAACTGAGGGGGTGTTCAAGTGTGACAGTGACATCAGGGAAAAAAAACGAGTCGTTACAAAGACAAAAGTGGACAGAGACACGAGGCGTCTGCAGGACGAAGACGGGAAACTGTGGGATCCTGTCACTCAGTAACGTCATACTTAGATTACAGTTGCTAATTTGATTTGAACTTAAAGATAACTCAGCTATAACGGGCCTGGTTTTGATCTTTGTAAGGTTAAATGATGATTTTACCTGGTGATGTGATCAAATAGTTGTTCATATTTTAGTATTTCACCTCATTTCTCACAGAAAAACAAGGTAAGAAGAAGGGACACTGATATTTACTGGAAATACTCAGTTTGTCAGTTTGACTTTACCTCTCTGGTAGACATGGGGTACTAAAATAATCTGTTGATGTGCTAAATAAATGTTCTCCAGAACCTGAAGAAACCATCTGTGGCTCTTCCAAGAGATAATTTTATTTTTTCCAAACTAAAAAAAACATCACATCGTGCAACCAGATTGAAAGAGGGGGTGATTCTGCAGGATGATAATAACCTTCTTCTTGCCAGGAGTGTTGTAGAGGCAATTACATCTTCATTTCAGGCTGTGTGTACGTTTAGCAGTGAGCACGGCTGAGATGGTATATGTATAAGAAGATAGAAGATAATAGATAGAGCATCAAGCAGTTCTATCTGCATTTATCTGCATTAGCGTCAGGGAGACTGTGATGTGTCTCTGCGCACGTATCTGCTACAATCTATAGGCGTAGGAGGTGCACAAGAGGAGGCAGCCTGGGGGGAATCAACACCTACCTCCATCGTCAAACAGCCACCACACATCAATGGTGCCTTTAGGCTGTTTCTTCTTGAACTGAGCGCTGGCCTCCACCAGCTTCTCATTCATCTTGGCAACCTGCGGGGGCGGTGGGCCGCACACTGACACTGAGAAAGAGAGAGAGAGAGAGAAAAAAAACAGGAGAAATGAGAAGCGGATGACGGAGGGGAACAGTAGGAGGGGAAGTAATTCACCGAGCGAGTGCGGAGAGTTGAGCTGGATGGGAAAACTAGTGCAAATCAACATTAAGAGCTGACTCTACATCAGCAGGAACAGCCATCTCTCAGGTTTAATGTTGCAATGAGTGCGATCCAGATTGCATACTAACGACCAGCGCAGTCCTGCCAAGACGCAGCTCACTGGTGTGTGTGTGTGTGTGTGTGTGTGTGTGTGTGTGTGTTTTTGTGTGTGTGCGATGTACAGACAGAGACAGATCGAGTGAGCGGCTGCAAGCACCCTCTGCTGTCTGGGTTAAAGGGCTGCTCTTAAGAGATGCTCTTCAAACTGGAACGAAAGGGACCATATTATTGGATTACACCCTCAGAGACATCTTTAGTGGGAGCGCTTGATTCAATTATATCTCAATGGGAGTGTGGAGAAGTTTCCAAAAAAAAAAGGAGATGTGTGTCTTTAGGTTTCATTTGTTAAATGTGTGTTATCTCAGCGGAGATGTGAGTGAGTGTGTGTGTGTGTGGCAGGAGAGTGAGATGGATACCTCCCCTCTCTCCACATATTTAAAGATCACGCTCATCTTTTGATGCAACCTTTGCTTTAAAAAGCTTAGATTGAAACCTTTCTCAAATGTCAGGGAAAGATTGTAACAGAGAGAAATAACCTCCAGACTGAGATACCTCTGGTCGTGAGCACTTGCTGAGAGGATTTCCTGGACTTCCTGAACAGTCCTTTCGCTTTGCCTCCGTTCGGCATCATCTCGTTCTCCAGTTCTTGTTGCTCCTTCGCTGCTTTTAGCGTCTCCTCTGAAAAGACAGACGCAGATTTATGGTTTATGATAAACACGTAATCATTATCTGTGTTACTGTAAAGATTTCTACAGAGGCACAACTGTAAATGGTTAATTGTTTTAGCTAGAGATGCACAGAGACGTCATTATCTGTATCTGTATCTGTTCAACAAACATTATCTGTCTCTGTATTCGGATAGAAGACCAGAAGTGGGTGTGGTTTATACAGGAAGTCACGTTAAATTAGGCAATTGTTGTGCTTTCAAAGCATCAAGTTGATTTAATATTAGTATATAATTAATTATGAAACATATTTCCACATCCTCATACTGAACTTTTCATCTCTCTTGCTCTCTTTTTTATTTTTTATCTTTTAACTAAACTAAGTTTCATGAGTTGGATCCAACCACCACTCATACCTGCCAACCTTGAGACCTTAATAAAGGAGGTTTTCAGTGCCAAAAAATTTTGGAGACTTTGTTTCCTGCCCTCTGGTGACTTTTAAAGAATGAAAATAACAAAATAATAAGTACGCTGCCGTAGCATTTTTATGGTGAATACTTTTAATTTTACTTTTAATTCTCAGGAAAGAATACAGAATAATTTGTCCCTCTAGCGTGAACTTGCATGAATCTCTGACATAAACTAATATTCCTCAGTTTTCTTTCATTCATTTAGTTTTTGCCCTGCCCCCTGAAAGATTTTAAAAGTTGAATGTGCCTTTCCTTTGAAACTTTAAATAGGGAGGGAAATACAGAGAGGGCAATGAAACACGGGACTCTCTTGGGAAAATCCAGAGGGTTGGCAAGTAGAAAGAAACTTGATCACAAAAGTAAAATATTATACATAGATTAACATTATAATATATTACAATGATCTAAATTAAAATGATGTTTTTGTGTAAATAGGTGCTTAGATAAAAGTGGATTCAGGTGCATCCTTAATTTTAGAGTTGAGTTGTTGTCTGTTGACATCATATGCACACAAACATGGCAGAGAAAAGTAAATGTTTGGTTGATGACTTTATTGATTATTGCTCACATGTAATTTGGAACGTTAGCCTGTAACTGTTAGGTGCTGTCCACTTAGAGTGACCTTGATCAGTTGGAGAAGTTATTTATCAGCATTGACCCTGATGGCGAGTCAGGTAAAGTCATATTTGAGTGGTTTTAGAGAATGTACTCATACAGCAACAAGTCTGGAACAAAACGGGACGCTCATCTCAGCCAACCAATCGCCTAAACAATTCAACAACAACAACAACAACAACCCTGCCCTCGGTAGCGTCCATCTCGTTTCCGCATTACAAGTTAAAAACTCACAAACGCACCGAAGTCGGAAGAAAATCTGAGGAGCACGTGAATGCAGTATCATCTGTCAACTGTCTGACCTTCATAAATACTTTGTAATCTACAGAACAAAGTGCCCTGGCTTATCTGTGGTTTTTATTATATATTAGATATTATATTTTATTATCAGTAACTGTGAGTTGTTGTGAGAGTAAAAGTTCAACCAGCAGCAGAGCAGCTGTTGAGATTACTTTTGTTAAACTTTTAGTGATATGTCATACGTATATGTCATTATGTCGTTAATATTTTACTTGTATATTTAAGTTCACGTATCATAACTATGTTTGTAATTAATCTTTTTATTACAAGTATATTTGTTTCCTTTTCCTTGCTTCGTTTCATTACTTTATACTCGTGATAAATATACAAATGTCAATTATATGGTCGTCTGCATGAGAAATAAAGAACAGCAAAACAATCTGGTTATATTTGGTTGATCAATGACCTTGTACAGGCGTAATCACTGCAAGAGGTTTTCTCTGTATCTAAAAACACATCAGTAAACGGCATTTCTTTTTTCCTTTTTTCCTCCTTTCTTCCTTCTATCTAACCTGCCATAGCAGCTTGTTTCAAAAGTACAATTAAGAAAACACAATTGTTGTCATATTCAGTGTTTCTGCAGGTACTTAACAAGACTAAAATCCAATCATCTGAATTTTAGACCTTAAAATGTGTTAAATACAATTTTGATTGTAACAACTACAAAACAAAACCAACACAGACCGACTCCATGTTAACAAAGTTAACTCCTGCAGCTCCTCTGCACTGAGGTCATAGGTGAGCAGTTTCAAACCAGGTTCCATGTTCGGACGTCCCTAAATCCTTCGTAATATAATAACAGTCTTGAATTTAAAAAAGGGGCCTTGAATTTAATTTGTTGAAACTTGCAGAAGCCCTGCATACTGATGCAGGAGTTCCCGTAGATTAAAGCTCACATCCTAAAGAATTTTTCATACTGACCTTCTGCCTCGACGATGTGCGACACATCGAGCCCCTCGTTCATCCTCATCAACACTGTCCCGTACTCAAAGTCAAACGCATCGCTGTCAGAGAGGAGAAGAGAATGAGAACACCATTTCAACACAAATGTCTCCTACCTATGTTTAATATTTGGGTGCATTATTGTCATGTGTGCTTATGTGTGTCTATTTGTGACTTACTGCAGGACTCCCACATAACTCTGCACTGCCTCTGCGCCCGCAGTCCTCCAGTGCCTCTTGAATCCTATCATTAATGTGTTCGGCTTCAGACGGCCGAGACCAGACGCCTGTAAGCACAAAAAGCACAACACTCATAGCGCAAAGATAAAAACCACAAATCAGTTAATTAAAGCAACACAAGCACTGTGTTACCCTGCAGTTGTAAAACCTGGTGTCCTCATTAACTGAAAAAGGAAAGAAAATCTCCCCAAAAAAAGTTTCAAAACGTCCTAGACGAGACGGCTGCGAAGCTGTTTTACTGCCAGAAATTATGACCAGATCACTCAGCAGATCTCTCTTTGTCTGCGGGGACTCATCCAATGCAGTGTTAATCAATTATAGCTTTTAATCTGCCGTGCTGTTTGAAGTAAGCAATCCTGACAATGAACCGGGGCCTTATCTCCAAAGTGCGATAGCCAGAGCCATAAGACTGTTTTTCTGCTCCTCATTAACTCTCTCCTCTTCCTCCTCCTGCACTAATGTCCCGGTCAGACCCTCAAGACAAGTTCAGGCAAGAGTCATAACACGGCAATAGATACTCGCGGTTATGAGGAAGAAAAGGAACAATAAAAGCTGTTTCTGCACCGTTTAAATCCGCTAAATCATTAATCGAGTGTGTTTTTCTGGGTCACTTTGTTTTTGGGGTTTTTTTTTCTTTTCAGCTGAAGAAATGTTTTGTAAACCACGACCACACTGACCTGCAGCAGGCTTTCGGCTCCTTGCCTGAACTCCTCACAGGCCACAGCGGCGTAAAAGGCCTTGCGTTTGGTCTTAATGAGCCACAGCTGGTTCCTCTCCATGCCAGCGTTCATCTCTTCCCGGGCCTCTGACCTCGGCCCCTGAAAAAAAAAAATTTAAAAAAAATCACAACATAAAGCTGCGTGTAAGTGTTTGCATGAGTGTGTTTCATATTCAGGGGACACAAATGACCCTAAACTTTAGTCTCTGGTATCCAGACAGTTGGCATTTCCCTCATCCCTGCTTGATATTCTCCCGAACATCCCCTGCATGTGAAGTCTGCACTCTGCACAATTTAAATTTGCCTGATATGCAAATCGTGATTTGAATAGAAGGTTGATATTTAAATAAAGATTTGGGGGGAATTTTGGGGGTGTGTGCCTCTTTGGTCATATCCATTCTTTTGCATTTGCTAATAATGAGATTACACGGTATAATCTTACCACAAAGACTTCACAGGTGAGACAGAGTCCGTAGTTCTTAGTGAAGCCGTGAGCCAGGTCAAGGAGAGCCGGTCTGCTCCGCGATGAACCTGTCAGCACTAAGATCTGAGGCCTGAGAAAGAAACAAGAACGTGTTTTAATGTCACTCTGTGCTTTAGGATTCTGAAAACGCCCTTTGATTTTAAGGGGACACAAAATCTTTTGCAAAATCAAAAATACATATTCTTCCTTTTGTCTGTTGTTATTTATCCATCTACATTGTTTTTGTGTGAGTTGCTCAGTTACTCAAGATCCAGGAAGAAGAATCCATGTAGGAACTAATGTCTTTCTACTGGAACTACTTTCTGTCTATTACAGAAAGAAAGTAGTTCCTCATCAAACTGCTTACAGCAAGGTGTGTGGAGCATTTTCCTGAGGAAATGATGTTTAAATCATTACTATGAAGCTTCAGAATTGGTTCAACAGTGAATTTTTTCTCTGAAGACATTGACAGAACATTCACATTTAGACCATATTTCACTAGCATGTGCAACAGTGAAAGTTTTCATCCTCCACAAAGTGCAGATAATAGTTTATCATCATTTTGGACCCTGAATAAGAAACTACATCCAAATGTCTCAGTAGGAAGTCAGACAAAATATTGCCAACCTCAGGATTTGAACCCTTATAATCTGGATGAAAAACCAGTGTTTAACCCACCCATCCACCACATCTTCCTCATCATTTAAATGTCTTTGTAATAAGTCCTGGTGCATATATCCCAGAATCGTCAAAGCTGTCACCAATATGCCAGTAAGTATTTGCACGTGTGTTAGGCTACAGCACTATTTCTTATTTTACATTAGAACTTCTCCCATCACACTGTCCCGGAAGCTTCTTGCTATTCACAGGCTATATAGTCCGTATTTATGACATTGTATATGACACATTAAATGCCCTGAAATACATTTCTGTGTAAACCAGATTTGACAGAAATAGCTTCACACTGATCAATACTGTCTCTCTTCCAACCTAAAAGAGAGAGGTCTTACACGTTCAGACCGGATATCAACCAGTTTCCAACCAGAAATCAGCACCCGTTCGGTGCTCACTGCATTATCTTGAGTAACTCGGTCATCATTGCTGCAACGACGTTGCACTGTTGAGCTTTGAGCACCACAAGCCAAGTGCCATCTAGTTCCATTATATTTGAGAGAAGGCAGACATCCCTACTGCTGATATCTACAAAACGCTGCAACTCTCATCAAAAGAAACTAGACGATAAATAGCACCAGAGAAAAAAATATGTTTTTGAGTTTGAGGTGAACTGTCCCTTTAATGTTTCAGTTTTTTTAATGTGTCATACTGTTGAGAACAAGTTGTATTCTTTTGAATTATATATTTCTGTCCACAGTGATGCAGTTTACCTGAAGTTCTTGACGTGATCCTCGACACCAGCCAGAGACAGAGCGTTACTGACCGCACTCACAAACGTCACCGCCTGCGTGGACGAACCCCAGTTCACATCTGGAGAGAAAAGAAGAGTCCAAACAGTTTAGTTCTACCGTGCAGGCATCGTGACTGTACTTCCAAAACATGCAAACACACACACACGCGGCTCACCTGGCTTCTTGACTGTGACATAAATGTAGAGGAGGATTTCGATGCCGTATGTGAGCAGAGCGGCCCACCAGTTGATCACAAACATGACGACACAGCAAAGCAAAGCGCCCAACAGGGACAGCCACATGTTGTAGTATTTATAGGCAGGTCTCCAACCTGGGAAAATCATGACAGAAGAAAGATCATGTTTAGTAACTGCAGACTGCCAACCCACTTTGTCTTAAGAAATGTCTTTAATTAGATGGTTTATGTGGTGAAGCCTCGTTTTAATATAGTCACGGTCACTT
This sequence comes from Lutjanus campechanus, assembly GCA_027495735.1. Taxonomy (NCBI): domain Eukaryota; kingdom Metazoa; phylum Chordata; class Actinopteri; order Lutjaniformes; family Lutjanidae; genus Lutjanus; species Lutjanus campechanus. The sequence continues at coordinate 39,263 of JAJHUR010107507.1, read as the reverse complement.
ACTGCACTTTTTCTTTTAGAAGTAGGGATGCACGCTAAATAAAAGGGCTGATAAATTACCAGCAAAAAATGGGGAATTTATATTGTTATTTATTATTCTAATAATGAAATTATAGCCAATAAATATCAGCTACAGTAATATCTGAAATGATAGATTATGTCAAAGTGTTGCGCCCACAAAATGAACCATAAAGAAACATCTTGATCATCAATCTTCATTTTTTGCAACTTTTTAATAACAAAATCCCTGCACACTTTCCCTTAGCCTTCATGCAACATGGTCATCTATTACATACAACTATTTTCCTCCCTTCACAGTAAGTAGGCACACAGGTAAGAAGTGTTTTAACCTTTTTAAAAAACAAAAAGAAGAATTTACTAAAGAATATATCTAAAAAAAAAAAGTTTACTTGATCACACCAATATTGTAAAAACAGCAAGAAATATAAAATAACTGTTTCCGTGCGCTACAAAAGCATTTAATTTTAATTCTTAAGCAAAATGCTCGGCAAAAGCCAAAGTATATTTGTGAATTTTTTTGATGTACTAGAGAAAAACAAATGTACATTTGAAGAGTCAGAACTGTTCTTTGTTTTTGTTGTCATTTACACTTGGTCAGAGCTGTTGAATATCAAATCATCCATCTTTGTTCACTACATATAAGCCTTTCTTAAATACAAAATATGAAATTATTGGTCATCTAATCTGTACTGGCCATGAGAAGCAGGTAATTATCGGTTATCATGTCAGCTGAAAAGAAAAATCCTATTTATAAGCTACTTTGTCTGCAGGGACCCACCTGGAGACTTGGCGTAGGATGCATGGAAGCAGGAGAAATTGATGAGAGCATAAGATGCCAGGAAGAAGTTTGAGATGATCGGAGCGATGGTGTTGAGATTACCTACAAAGACAAAAAGTTTAAGTTATTTTCTGCAAACTGGACAGTAGTAAACAGACCTTAGCTTCACATTAGCAGGCCACGATGGACAACTGAACTGACCGATGAGAATGAAGGCCACGGAAATAAGGAATGTGAGGACGTAGCCACGGATTGGCTCGTTGTTCTTGCCGTGTCCCTTGGCGAAGACGTGCAGGATCTTGTAGATGTTGTCTTTGCACAGGGCCTGAGGACAGAAAGAGCTTCAGTTAGAAAAGACTTTTGTTTTCAGGTGCTAGGAGAAATAATCTGGTTGTAGAAAAACACGGCGAGTTACTGACCTGGAAGACTTTGGGTGCACTGACGAGGGAAGCCAGAGCTGACGACAGGGTGGCTGAGAACGTTCCAGCGATGATGAGGGGACCCCAGCCAGACACCATGGTCATCACCTGAACCAGAGGTGAGGACAGGAGGGCGTTAGAGATGAAGAAAACGGCCCTATTCTGTGCAGATGAGAGTTTAAAAGATTGCGTACCTGATTGTTGTTCAACAAGCCAAATTCGCAGTCTTGAGCTGCACAGGAGGAGAAATTAAAGCCGAGCTCACAAGCGGCTGGTGCAAAGCTGCCAGTACAGTCGATTGCAGTGGTGCTGTTAATGAAGTCGGTTAAGTTTCCGGTGGCGTCACGGACAACGGTGGCAGCTGATCAATTAGAGAGAAAAACAGATGCATTGATTAGGATCTTTTCAGAATAACAACCAACTTCACAGAAATAATAAAGACGCAAATAATTTGCTACAGTATGTGTTTTTTATCTTGTTTGTTTTATTTCTGTTTTGTTTTTTCATGCTGTCAATAAAAGGCAGATACATGTGTGCAGCATCTGAGTCCAAGACAAATATACCTACAACAATAAAGGACTGAGTATCGTATCGTATCGTATCGTATCGTATCGTATCGTATCGTATCGTATCGTATGTTTTATAAGACAAACTGCAAAATTGGTAAAGCTTCTCATTGCGTTTCATGGATGAGTGTACTTACAGACACAGAGGGCCACACCCAGGTAGGTGATACCAGTTATCAGGATGGCCAGCAAGGTACCTTTAGGTATGGCTCCCTGGGGATCCTGTAAAACAACATCTCTGTTCTTAAACATGTCACATTACAGAAGAAAACTGTTTACTTAGTAAAACATTATTCTTAAAAATGTAAATTATTACAGTAAAAATGCCTCCTATACCAACACTAAAGCAGTGGTTTTTTTTACACCTCCAACATTTTGTTTAGAGACCTACACACTGAAAATAGGTTGAGTTTTGGATTATTTTATACTTGCAGCAAAAATCACATCTTTAACCTTGTTAACATGTCCAGGTGGTGTTTTTCGTGTGATAAAAGACGTATCAGGAGTAAAATAAGCAGTAAACATCATGTCTTGTTTTGAAACTGCAGTGAGAAAGGGCAGTCTCAAAAAAAAGAAAAAAAAGAAAAAGAAATTCAGTCAGGCTGGGTATATGATGTCATAAAAGCTCAGGAACCAATCACATTAATCAAGGAGGTGGTGGATGTAGCTACTTACAGTGATTAGCAAGCAAAAGAAAGGAGAAGCCAGGCGCAGCTACTTAGAGGTAGCGGTTGGGGTTGGTGTGTGTGTGTGTGTGTGTGTGTGGAGAGAGGGCGGGAACTATCTGCATATTCACAAAACCTTGAAAATTAAATGAGGGCAAGGTGCAGAGCTATATGCAAGCCACTTTAACAAGATATTTGAATTTATTTAGCAAAAAAACATTTTTATAACTTCTTGCAGAGCATTTTAGATTGTTTAAATGTCTGGAAACGGACTTTAATATCCTTGATTACAATTAAAGCTAAAATAAGCAGATTATATTATATTCTTATAAAGGAGGTCATTCCTCTTTTCTAACTCTATTAAAGATTTCGGGAAAAGATTTCGGGATGGTTTTAGATGAAAATACATGACTAAACATTCTTAGGAAGGAAGTTTTGAATTTATCCATAAATTCTATCTAGATGTATAAAATTTCCGAAGATAATTCACTAAACTGTCCTTGATGTAAAACTAAAGAAGGAATATTTATGCATCTGTTTCAGCAAAGTGATCTGTTGAAAAGTGTCTGGAGCTCGGTTCATTGATTCACTAAATCAGATTCTCAGTTCAAAATGAATGCAGAGTATTATTTCTATATATCTCCAACTTTGAAGCTGTCCCTGTACCAAATATCATTAACCCTGGGGGAAAAAAATAACATTTCTCAAGGACCATGGTTATTTTCTGACTTGGAAAACCTTTCAAGAGGTGATCAATGATGGACTTGGACATTTTCTGCCCTTGAGCCTTCACGGATGTAGCCACACCATAAATTGTAGACATATAAAACTACTGTCACTTACAATTCTGACACGGTTTTTGTTTTGTTTTTAGTGCAGTCTCAGAAAATATATTTAAACATCCTTTTTTGCTTGTTTGTCTGTTTTGTTTACTAGGATGTATGGAGGTGGAGGAAAGGGACGGAGGATATGAAGAAACTCGGTGTACTCAGTGTTACGTTTGCATGTTTATCTGCTGGTGCTGGTTATTGTGCACTCTTTGGGAATAAAAGGGTGAAAAAAGTACCAATACAATCATGTAAAAATACCCTAATACCTTACATTCAAGTTCCCGCTTAAGTAAGACTTTGCATTATCAGCAAACTGTACTTAAAGTATTAAAAGTGAAAGTATTTGTTCTGCAGAACAGACAGAAACCTGTGTACTAAAGCAGCTCATGATTCCTATGCACACAATGACCTCTGAATGAAAAAGTTACCTTCAAGTCTCCAGAGATGTTGGCTCCAGCCAGGATTCCAGTCGCAGCAGGGAAGAAGATGGCAAACACTGAGAAAAATGACTCGCCTTTTCGAAAATCTGGCGGAAAATTCTCTAAGAATATTTGCGCTGTGGGGGGGTGGGGGGGGAGAAGAGAAACAGAGAAAGAGAAAGAAAATTGGGTGAGTGGGTCAAATCTCCCAGTGTTTGAGTTAAATGTTTGTGTGGTTGGTGAAGGCGTGCATTAGTTCGGAGGGGGCGTCTTACAGTTATAATTGAAGATGCCTTTGGTTTTCTTATCAGTGGTTGCGGGCATGAACGTTCCTACAAAAACGTTTACTATGGCCGCCAGCAGGATGATGAGCAGAACAATCTGAGCCTGCGGGGACAGAAGAATTAAACTGATTAAAGCTCTGGCTGGACGTTTTACTGCAACAAGCCGACACATTGGTGAGCATCGTTGTCCATCTCTCACCTTGGCCTCCCACTCCATCCCAGCCACTGATATGGCCAACAGCACCACCACCGTGATGCACCCGATGATCCTGATGTCGTTTAATGGATCCACCATGAGGACATCGTTTTCCTGAGTGCGACAGGAGAGTCTATCATGAGTGTACGGTCAAAACAATACTTCCTCCCACAGTCACCTGAACATTATGACATCACACACCTTGAGCAGCTCCACCACGGTCTCAGCGAACCCCACCACGTACATGGCTACGGCCACCGCGTTGGCAAAGGCGAAGATGAGACCAATCGACCCGCCAAACTCGGGTCCCAAACTGCGAGATATCAAGTAATACGCCCCTCCTGAAATGACAACACGAAGCGCACACGTTCATACAGTGGTGGATGATTAATCGCCGCATCACTGATTCATTGATTTAATGTCAGGAGAAGTTAAGAAGGCTGTAAAACAGAGAAAAAGGCTTCAAGAGGTGACATTCAGCCTCACGTCTTTATCTACACAAAGTGTCCTCGAGGTCATTCCACTATCGCCTCATAAAATATTTTATATCAGTGTACCTGTTTTATCTCAGGCTGTATACGTTTATAAATAATGTTTAAACTGTTGGTGCCGGCTTGTACGAGTATCTGTTTGTGAATGAAATGCCTGCATGAAAGGTTACATGCAAAATGTTTCGGTTTATTGAAATCCAGGGGTGAGAAACAGTCAGGTGTAAATGACACTTTGGGTAATAATGAGTTATATTTATATCAAATGAAAGTTCTTGATGAGCTCTTTCTGATGGAAAAAAAACAGCAAAACAGTCTGATGCTTCTATACCCATTTAAGCAAACAAGACCATCTGCAAGAATATTGGATATAAACTGTAGTTACTCTTGATGGCTGCCACTGGGTCGGGTTCTCTTTGAAATCAAATGAAACAAGCCTCTGTTCACATTTTCACAGCTAAAGTTACAGTGAATCGTGCATTAACCAGTTGAAAGGGAGAAGGAGGAGATTTTTATTTAGGTCATTTTGTTTTTGACATATGTTTGCTTTTGTATATTTTGTGGTTATTATGGTGGAAATTTAAAAATCAACACAATGTGAAAGTTCCCTGTGTTAGCTTTAAGTTAGCGAAGCGAGCTGACAAGCTAGCTAATAATTGATGTAGTTTACTACAGTTTTGTTACATATGTTAATTTTATAGGAAAAGGAGAAAGTTGACCGAGGTACCAGGTTTGCTAAACTGGTATTGGAGCAAAGAGGAAAAAAGGGGCGGGACTTAGTTTGTCCCATAGTTGGTTTATAGTGTAACATTAGCTTTTAACCTCTGCTGATTGCATTTATGCTTTAAAAGTCATAAAAGTGGCGTTAATTTGTGAAGGTGATCATCTTTCTGAACAAAACATGTCAGTATCATACACTTTTTTTTGCCAAAGAGCTTCTTTTCTGCACTGATCCAGTAATGCCATTGTGGAGGAAACCAGAGCGATGCTAACTTCAAGGTTGGCCTACAAAAATATGAAAATCCCTGCAGCAGTCGATGCCTACTCATGCGTGTTGTTTTGATACATTTGACCAAGTCGATACAGACTAAAACCAAAGACATTTTCCTGTATATCTTTTACTGCATTTCAGTTAGTTTTCTACAGACACACTATCATTTCAGTTACTTTTAACGTTTTTTCTAAACTATAGTTTATATTTTTATTTCAGTTACCTAAAATGTTTTTTTCTCACCTGGTGTTAGTTTTTAGTTTTAGTTAACTTTAATAACTTTGGTCCGCAGTGGCCCAGTTGTTTGATTTTCTGTCGTCTGGTTGAATTCAAAATGTTCCTGCTTATGAAATGTCTCGTCTCACCTCCTCTGACGACACCGTTCGTACAGATGGCCGACATGGACAGGCCGGTGATGGTGGTGACCACACAGCTGAGAGCAATGACCACGATTCCCAGACCTGCAACACACACGTACAACAGCTCAAATTAATCGTTTTTCAACGACAAATTACCCAAGCACGATATTAAAGTGGTCAGTCATAAAGCATTGTGATTATGAAATGAAACCCTCCTCCTCCTCTTCCTCCTCGCAGTCACTTTTAAACACACAGAGAGAGTCAGAGTCCCGGAGGGGCCTGGAGGCTGCAAGTTACAGCCGTCTGCTTTACCTGCTCTCCCTGCAGCTTTTTCTGCTTCTCAAAACCATTTAGTTACGCTGCCTGAACAAAAGCTGCTGCCGATCGATAGGTTCTTAAGCAATGAACACACTCATGAAGCCATTCACACAGTTTCCCTTTTCACTCTGCCACACACACACACACATACACACACATATTCACATTACTCATAGAGATTTGGCTCTCAGAATAGACCTTCAGCAACTTCAGATCATTATGGGACCTCAGAAAGGCTAGTTAGGTTGAATCTGCCCCAGTTCAATCACTCTCTGCTAATGAGAGGAGGACTATATAATCCTTTAATTGTCCTAGAATCGTTGGAAACAGCACCCTCATTTCTCAAAACACAGGATGTGTCTGCTGGTGCCTGAAAATAACCCCAGTTCAACTGGGAGAACAAGGTCTGGGTTCACTGATGGAGAAGGACTGGACTGACAAGTTTATATCTGTATAGTTGATTTGTATCACCTATAAAATGTAGAGGGCATTACTTGAGTAAACATACTCAAAGGTTACTTAAAGGGTAAATTCTGCTCTTTTCATGAGGATGTCTGTGTCCAGATATAAGTATTGATTGTAAATTTAGTTAATTGACGCAATAAATTCCTCAGTGCTGCTATAATGACTGAGAAAACCGAGTTCTCCTGCTGCAAAATCAGTTGTTCTTCCTGCATCCAGTGATGTCACAGTGATGTCACCAGATGCAGGAAGAAGTACAGGCTATTTCAACTTCGATTTATAGACTCTGAGTAGCTAAGGGGCGTGCTAGATGAGTATTTTGTCACCTAACACTATGTTTTGGCCAACAAAGTAATAATTATAAGCTAAGGTGGTGATAACATCACATGGGCTTAGGAGTCACAATGCATTCTGGTACATGTAGGTGCTGCTGCAAAGCAAAACTCATTTTTATTACAAGTGCATGAAAATCATTAAAATAATTCAAAGGAAAAGCAGCAAATTTTCACATTTGCAAACCTGACACCATGAAATGTTCACACATGACAAAATGACAAATAAAAATAGTTGCAAATAGTTTTTTTGACAATCAACTAATTGATCAGTTGACTAAACATCTCAGTTTTACTTGTATATCCTACTGGGTAGTTTAATTTATAGCAAAACTTCATAGTTTATAAACTCCTCACATGTTTTGTGTGCAAGAATCTTAATTTGTAACAAGTAAAGTTATCAAATAATCACAGTGAAGTGAAAAGTATATTTCTGAGGTAGTAGTTGTAGCAATTACATGAAAAGAACAGAAAGGAATGTGCAAAAGAAAACTGTGTCCCTCGGGACTCTGTGTCCCTGTGTGTCCCACGTGACCAAGATGTGTCCTTGTCTCACTCACCCCAGCCTGCCTGACCAAAGATCCAGGACAGACGGATGAACAACATGACACCCCAGATGTTCAGCATGCATCTCACCTGTGAAGGAGAAGAATGATTTAATTTTTAAGTCTTCAGTGTGGATCATGACTTATTATTATTATGTCACTTAGGGGATAAAAACATGGTAAATATTTGAACATATAGATGTTACAACCATAGTTTCCATTTCAATGACAAACTGAAACATCTGTGACTCAATTAAAACGGTGCTAAACAACATTTTGGGTCTTTTTTTGATCTTCATGCCAGCAGCACTTGAGCAAACATAAATCACTGCCAGACTTGAAAGCCCCACTTGGCCCCGCTGTGTTATCGACCTCTTCTTGCCAGGTCACAGTTATGTAGCGCGACCCTCCTTCTACAAAACAGAGGGAGCCGTCGTGACCCAACATAACTCACCAGGACGCCTCTTATCCAGCCAAACTTTACTGCTCCTGACTTGTCAATGGGAGCGGCAGACTCCACATCATCAGAGGGGGTCCCGTCACTCCCCTCGGCATCGTCCTCCACAGTGTCTGGCACAGAGATCGCGCCATTCTGGTGGGAAAACACAGAAGTGAATATAAGGGAAAGGAAACATGTGCAGGGACTGGGATATATTCATGATAAATATGTGCTTTTAGCATTTTTTGTGCAAAAGAGCATCATTATTAAGAAGTTATGGCATCTTCTGCAAAGTGTGTTCTGCTCTCTCAGGAGATACAAATAGTCTTTTCATGTAAAGTGAATTAAAGTTTATTATTGTAGTTTAATTTTTGTTTAGCTTTATTTATCAAATGGTGCAATTTATGTTATTATTTACCAATGCATAATGTGAACTTTTTGCATGACAAAAGTTATATAGATTAGAAAACATAAGATAAGAAGATACTGCATATATAAAAACATATAGGATAAGATAACAATGCATAAGATAAGAAGGCACTAAAATAAATAGGAAATGAGATAAGAAGTAAAGCTGCAGCGATTATTCTTTTTTTGATCAACTATTAAATTAATCGCCAACAATTTTGAGTCATTTTTTGATAAAAATTTGTCCACAGTCTCTGATTTCAGCTCCTCCAGTGTGAATATTTTCTGGTTTCTTTTCTCCTCTTTGACAGTAAACTGAATATCTTTGAGATGTGGGCAAAACAAGACACTTGAGGACGTCAACTTGAGCTTTTGAAAACAGTGATCAACATTTTTCACCATTTTCTAACATTTTATGGACCAAGCAACTGATTGATTAAGAAAATAATCAACAGATTAATCAATGATGAAAATAATTGTTAAGTGCAGCCCTAATGAGAAGGTTTTATTATTATATTATTAACAGGGAAATAATATGAATGAAGGTACTAATTCTAAAATAAAGGTTTTACCCATTAACCTCAGACTTTAATCTAACTTTTTAAAATTTTGCTTTTAAAAGAAGAGATAATAACTGAAGGCACCATTAGCTGATATATTTATTTATCTATCTATTAACTCATTTAAATATTTAAATATTCATTTATGTGTGTTTCTCCTGCAGACTGATGAAGTGTTTGCATGCAGGGACATGACACTGCAGCATGTCTGTCCCTGTGAACTGAAGAGAAAAATGGAGAGAATGAGACAAAACCTGATTTTAACCATTTTCCATGAAGGTGTATATTGATTGTTAAATGACTCTCCTGCCCTGACACTTATGCTCTGACATGTGATTTAGGGAGACCTCTCGGACGCGTTTCATTTCTGTTTACTGAAACAAAGAGATTTTTGCCACAAGTTGTCAGTTTGTAATTACAGAAAGCGATCCTACTGAGTGCTACAACCTGGAGCATATAACTTTGCGTTGAAGTCACTCATTAATTCAAAGCGTAGACGGCAGCAACATTCAATGCACCGCAGAGAGTCCGCTGAAATCTTCCCTGATGAATTCGTGGATTCTTACATGAAAAACATTTTATCTTGCTGTCAAGACACTGGTGACTGGATGACAGACGACCTTACACATTCACATTATGTCTTAAACTGGAATGATTCTTATTTTCTTTCATTTTCTGCCAGGGGAAGACTTCTTAAAGATCTGACCTGTTTTTGTCGGGTCAGAAATGCTAAACTAGTTCAACCTATAAAAACCCAGATGACCTATAACCCCATCTCTTTTGCAAGACAAGGCAGTATAACGGCCCAATAAAAAGCACTAAAAAACTCTTAACTGTGTCAAGTTTGTTGATTGCTGTTGTGTTCCTGAAATAACTTTCGGTGTCCTTTTTGGTCTCGAGGCAGCTGAAGTTTTAACGACTGAAGTGTGGACACTGAGGATCATGATGTTGAAATGATTAAACAACTGTAAAATATCTCATTTCACTCTCACTCTGGAGTCTTTGACCTGAGAGTGAACGGAGTGTGTTGCTCCGGAGCAGAACAAAGACTGCAGTTACAGACTTGAATTTGGGACACGGGGAGAAAAACAGGCGTAAGACACTTTCTCCAGAAGGTGAGGTGAAGGGCAAACGAAAAGGTGTGCAGACTAGGAAGGAAAAAAACAGAAAGACAAGAGGAGGACATAAGTGTAGAGGAGCTGAATCATGCACTGACCTTCTGAAATGCATCGTGGAGCTCCTGCAGGGATGGGCGAACAGCCCGGTGACCGCTCACACTGCCTGCGTTGCGATAGAAGTCAATGTTGGGCACTCTGTCCAAAGTATCATGGCCAAAGGCGCTGACCACTGAGGGCCTGACGGTCCGGTGGTCCCCGTTGGAGAGGTTGGTCTCCTGATAGACCGGGGGCTCGTCCAGGGTGGCATCGTAAGCATTGTTAACATGCTCGCCCCCTCCGTTAGACTTGAATCTCTCCATCAGGAATGCTGGAGGAGACTCTCAGATTTTAAGGATAAAACTGCAAAGAAGTGTCGGTCTTAAGTCTTCAGTCATCCAACAGTGTTTTAAAAAGATCAGAGCATCAACCAATGGGGTTATCCTTGTTTATTGATGTGTAGACTAGGCTAGGATTAGATTTATAGAGATCTCTTCTGCTGCTCTGAGCTCCTTGCATGTAAGCTCGTCTCGTTTCAGATGGCCTACCTTTATACCCGGCATCTGAGGGCCATACACTGGCTGCCAGCTATTGGCTAACTCTCTGGATCAACCCTCAGAAAACTGACCGAGGGGTGTCAAATATGTCCTTGCTCCATCCTAAGGGGACACAAAGGCATTGCTTAACGATTAACCAAGTCATAAACCGACAAATGAGAGATAAAAGCGCTCATTGCCTGAGTTCTGGAGAATTGATTACTAATATTATTGTCTGAAGTGCAGAGCAAAAGCACATGTTGTTCTGTGGCTGTGGTTTATGGGACTATGGATAGTATTTCCTCAGACCTGCGGGCCCTTTGGATGAATCACCGGGAAACATCCACATGAGAGCAAATATAACGAAGTAGGAAAAGTTTCAAGGTTACAGACCCTTTATGATGTGCATGACTAAGGCAGGAAAATTAAAGATAATATCAATTGCATAATGGATATATAAGCAATACAATATAATCAATAGAACATCTGTGATAACAAGAGAAATCAATCTTTCATGAGTGATTTAATAAATGTTATCTCTAATGACTCTTTAATACAAACTTGGTGGCAGCACATAAGAATTCATGACTAAAACGAGAGTTAATATGAGACCATGAATTACAGGAACATGCCCGAGGCACTTCTCAATAGCCACATGACTTCTAAAGTGCCTTTAAAAGACCTCTTAACAGGTAAACTTCCTTATTACTGATACACCAAAGTGATTTATGCACGCAGTGAAAGGCAGGCTAATAACTCCAAATCTGACCTTGGCTGTGTTGCAGGCTGAGGAAAATACTCCAGCACGTGTTTTTATCTGCAGATTGAAAAGGAAGCAATCAATTGCACAATGGTTATCAGGCTGGGAACACAGAGGGCCACAAGTTGGTATAATTTTCTACAAGAATCATACTTACTGAGTCATGCTGAAGAACGAAAATTTTCCACATGGAATCTAAACAGCATCTGCAATAAAAAATCCTCCCCCCCATCCTTCTGCTCCTGTTTCACTTCTCTCAGACTGCACAGGTAACTCTAACTGATAATGACATTAATCCCAAACTCTGTGTTGCAAACTTTAAATTATGTTGCATGAAACTAAGCCCCTCTTTAAAACTCAGTTTAGTTTTTACTCTAAACTTAGATTAATTTTAATTCTGTTGTACCAAAACTTACACTCCAATTTAAAATGTGATGTAGTATTAACTTTAAACTTACACTTGAGGAGGTTTAACTGTTAAATGGCTGCCTTTTTAAGATGGATTGAGCAAAATAATCAAGCTCCTTGAAGAAAGTTAAGGCACAGACTCAAAGCAGTTGAGTTTTCTGATGCATATCTTCTTTCTTTGACTTCAGCTGATCCGTCTTCAGTCCCTCTTTTCATTACTGTGCCGTTGTCCAATTAGAAATCTTCTATTATTTGGCCAAATTACTCCATAAATTTGGCAAATAAGTTTTTCCTCTAAGGAAGAAGTATAATTAGAGCTCCTCTGCCGAGCCACCATAACTAGGCTAACGAACTGTCTAGCTAGCTAACAAATAATGTTAAGTTGTGTTAAGTTTTTAGCTCGATAAAAAAAACACATATTTAAGCAATACAGAACTGTGGAAAGTAAACACTTTCCCCACCCTTAATTAGGCCGACGTCCCAATGGCACTCAAGTGTATTTTCTATTTATTTACTTATTTTAATTGGGCAGACTCCATATTGATTCAACTTTATTTAATTTCGGTTTAAATCAATAAACTTGCCTTTATTTACCAGTGATTAGTTTTTAATTGTGTGCAACAGAGCTCAATTTAATTTTCGATCAGGAGTCATTCATTTTCAACCTGGTTTTGCTAAACTCTGATAAGAACTAATCTTAGATTGAATGAATCTTTGCACGGATCTTCGACAGGGATTGGGGGTATTTTGTTCTTTTTTTTTAGAACTTAAAACAGGCCTGAAAACACACATTAACATGAATCCAACATAATATCAGCAAGGATAAATTCATAAATTCATTCATAAAACAAACAAACAAACAAACAAAAAACATTTGATTTACACAGCATTGACAAAAGGCCATGTGTGCAATTATGTGAGCTAGCTAGCCTACTAAATCACTGTGCAGCACCTATCCATAACAGCGAACATGTTGGCAAATTAGATGTATTATTACAAGGGTGCACAGACACCCTTGTGAGCCACAATGGATCTTTTTGTAACTTCACAAGCAAGTGAGGCCACCAGCGAAAGTGCAGAGGATGAAGTTAACACCTAACATTAGCCATGCTGCTGACTCAGCAGCTACGAGGAAAGCACAAACAAAAGAACACCAGAAAATATTCAATGCAATATATGCAGGCGGTTCCTCCATCATCTCTCAGCTAAAGCGTTCATGACCTGAAAGACACTGAAGGTCCCTGTTTGAGAATTTATTTTGAACAGAGCGAGGTCTCGTCTCATGCTACACTGCAGTTGTCTTAGCGCAGTCAGAGCTCCTCAGGCCCTGCTGTCTCTCTCACAGTCTGGATTCGAGATTAAGGTGATTCCTCTTTATTATCGGGGCTGCTAGACTTTTGTCTGCTCTGCTCGAGTAAATTCAGAGTATGCAGTGCTCCTCAGAAAACTGTTGGGCCTACAGTAGCTGGTGAGCAGGTGCATATGCTCCAATTTGTGCAGAACAAGGGAATCTGCACTCTAGTTACTGTCCAAAGGGCTCAAAAGAGGCTGAAAAAAAAACCTCCATCTGCAGCATTTATCAAGCCTGGCCCCCGCTCACGGCCATGTGAAAAAAAAAGTGATTAAGTGCAGATACCAGCAGACAGGATTCCTGATACCACAACTTAATGGGCTGCAATAAATAAAGGGCTTGGTAAACCCTGCAGCTCATCTCAGCAATACAGTCAACACAGGCCTGCTCATTATATCTGCCAATCAGGAATAAAATGAAATATCTCCAATTAAACACGAGCTATTATGTCTTCTTTTTAAACTTATTGAATATATCAGGTATGGAATTAAATCTATCCACTACTGGGTTTCAAATGGTTGAAAAAGAGAGATCTGACAAGAGGGATCTCTGGGCGCTCTGTGCAATAATCCTGCAGATATCCACAAATAGAAAGAGAATAAGTTAATTAACTACCTCATACAGTAAAAGGTAAAGATATATTATACAGATCCTCAGGCTTTAACTGTCCCACAGAACATAGTGACACTGTCAGAGTTACTGGGCTGTGGCCTGCTCTGTTGGAGTCAATTCCAGTTTTTTAAACGGCTCCTATAATATGAGTTCATTTTCCTATAATGTTTAACTGAGGTAAAATTGATTTAATTATTTTATTAATCATGAAAAACAAGATTCTCCTGTATATAATTCTCTTGTATGCATACTAAATAAAACTATTTGGATAAAGTTGATCCCACTTTGTTCTGAATTGTTCCTTCTAAATGTTAAAGGACCACTGTGTAGGATTTAGTGGCATCAAGCGATGAGCTTGCAAATCGCAAACACTTTGTCTCACTCCCCTACCAAGCGTGTAGGACAGAGGTTTTCAAAATTGGCGGTGCGCCTTCCCAGGGGGCTCCAAATTGATTCAGGGGAGGCTCAGTGAATGCAATTGAAAAAATATTACATTTGCAATTATATTAGTTATAAAGACGAGTCTAAATGTGTGTGATTTGGTTAAAGAGACAGTTCAGAGATACAGTATTTGGGAAAGTTTTTTCCCACTTTCCAAGAGTCAGAAACTGATAAATGCCTTTGGACAGACCTTTTCTATGTAATCGGTGTGATTTGAAGTTTTGTCAGATACCAATATTGTTCTGTCTTAACTCAGTTGAGTGTCTATGTGATCAAAAAGAATAGTCATGATCCAATAGACATCCAGAAATTGAGCAAATCTAAACTAAGCTTTGTCTGACATCTCAAATTTTGAAAACCCCTGCTGTAGGAGAGTCAACAGCGACCGCAAAACTCACACAAAATGCAAAAGGTCATCTCTAGAGCCAGAGATTTGTGCATTCTGGGCTACTACAGAAACATGGTGGTGCAACATGGCGGCCTCTTCTGAAGAGGATCCACAGCCTCTGTAAATATGAACGGCTCATTCTAATGTAAGAACAACACAACAATTCTAATTTATAGGTGATTATAAACTAATGAAAACATACTCATGAATATTATATTCCATTTCTGCCTCATTCTGCCACCAGGCAAGAGATATGGAAGTATCCACTGCTGTACTACCAGACTACAGCGCAGCTTCTTCCCTCAGGCTGTGAGACTGCTTCAATCATCCTCACCACCCCTCCACGTAAAATAATTTGCTTTATATTTTAAATAGTTTATCTCTTCAGACAATCTACTGTATATACTTTTATCTGTTGTTTTTTTTTATGAGCGATAACCTTGTTTTATAATGCTAAATAAATCTCATGTATCTTAAATCCCTTTAAATCTTACACGCTGCACCTTTAAGATCAATTATTTAACAGAAAAATGTGATTTCTTATTTCATTTTTATTTTAAAGAAACTTAACTTGCAAATAGCAGATGGATATCTGAGAACTGAGCACATTACATCACAGCACTGTGGAGTTTTGAATCAATCAAAAGTAAATCATTAATCATAATCGCTTTATAATCATTAATAACTGTTATAAAACATTACTATATGTCATGGAAGGTAATCATTGACCTATCGGTCCACTCAGGCTTCTCGATGTGCAGCATGTTTAAATTTAAAGGCTAATACAGCCTTAGCACAGGCTTTAGATCTGACATGAGGGCTCTGACTTAAGATTTCCAAATTTCAGAACACCGGCTCACCAGTGCAGAAATAAGTTCCTGTCACCTTGGTCGATTTCTGCAGCAGCAGCAGAATTCTTCACCATATCCGGTGAGAAAAAGTTACATAAAGGCTAAAGTATATAATGAAGACTTTTTTTTTCCGACAAAAGAAAGGTACATATTGGCTACAATATGCACCACTTCACTGACTTGATTGCCTCAAGCTAATTTTGGAAATGGCTGTCCTAAAAGTTGCATTAAATGTATATTACAGCACTTCTAAAGCTGTTTGGATTGCCTCGGTAATAGAAAGGCTATTGTATCTCCTGGTCTTATCACAATAAATCAAGGACGTAGCTTGTGAGGTCCGAAGACCAATAGCAATAAAACTGATGATTGATAATCAGCAGAAGCTAAGGTTCACTATTCAGCTGACTCATTGGTCCTATATGTAACAAGGGTTCTGTTAGCACTCATGTCCTATTTTCTGTAAATCCAGAAAGCCAGTGGAAGTGTAATTACATTAGTGCCTGTGTCCCTAAAGGGAGGAAATTCACAAATGATTATATTTCAAATCATTAAAATTATTCCTTGTTATCTATTTGCTGTTGCATGCAGAAGAAAGTATGTGGATCATTTAAAATATGCACAGTTTAAGTGTAACTGCAGGCCCTGTCTGAAATGTTTCCTCATAATTCATCCCCGTGCATGCAAAGATGAGGTTTACTGTCTCTGCTTTTGTTCTGATCAAAGAAGAGAAAGTGATTTATGGCATTTTAACTAAACTTCAGACAACATTCGACCTGACTGCACACTGAGATATGAAAACACAATGGAAAGTAGACACATCGGTTAAAATTTGATAGATTTATAGTCCTTGTGACTAGTTTGGGTTAGTTTTTCTTCCAAGGTTAGTGGGCTTATAGGCTGAAGAGGAAAAGAGCAGTGTTTTTTTCCACTAAAAATAGATTTCAGATAAGGATGTCACATAGGTGACAGAGATAATGGCGCAATAATGATTGCATTCCTGACGAATGATGTGTGTCGAGGGGGGCGTGCACGGTGGCCGGGCCTCTCGGTGTGAACTGGCCACAGGAGGAAAAGGCTGGTCGGCTCTGACTGCAACCTGCCTTATCACCATGAGACTGTCAATGGAAGCCTGCGTGTATCGCTTTCTACTGCTACAGTAGCTCTCCTTTCTCTCTCTAGACCGACGACACACAACACAACTTGCTTTGCCCGGGGGGGCACTCTTGCAATATTAAAGGAGGCCCGGGGCCAGTTAATAAACAAATGTTAATAATGTTATTTATCAGATAAAATCAATAAACGTTAAAAGCTACATAACTCGCTGTTCTTTGAAATTCATTATTCTCAAATTAACCGACTCATTAACTTAAACACACAATATGTAAATCTGCCACAAGGGGTCTCTCATATTAAAACAATAACAAAAGACATCGTTTGATGATGTCGTTAAGTGGCGTGGGATCATGGGAGTTGTTGTCCTCACTTAAAAAAAACCCACCATAGCTGATAAAAATCTATTTGAAATGGCTCAGGCAGAAATCATGTTTAAGGACGAGGTAATATGTAAGAGATAATGTACAGTGAGCAGGTCATTACTGGCCATAGTAACGGTTTGCTCTGCATAGCAACGGTTTATTCTTCATAGCAACGGTCTGTTCTTCATAGTCATGGTATGAAATGTAAGGGAAAATATACAGTGAGCAGGTCATTAATGTGAAATAAACAAGGTGATGCAGGTCTTGAATCGCCCTGAAGGGGTTTATTTCACAATAATGACCTGCTCACTGTATATTATCCCACTTATTACATGGTTACTTACCAAAATAAATCAATATATTAACACAAAATATTGATTAATTAAATATTGATTGATTAAAAAAAGATTTTGTTGATTTAAAAATGATTGTATTGCACCTTCAGCGTCTATGATCAGAACTGTGTGCATAGCAACGACCTGTTCTTCATACCAATGATCTGCTATGAAGAAATGAAAAGCTGTAATTGACCAATCAGAATCTGGTATGTAACAAAGCATAATAATAAAGTTTTATACATTTAGTCACGAGCGATGACTTCCGTCCTCACTCTCTGATCTATCTGACAGAGGAAACGCAACATTATCTTAAATAAATGATGTATTCTTCTGTGGTGTGTGAGGCCCTTTTAGATATTTTAAAGTGGAAATGTTACATATGACACCTCTAAAAATTAACTTGGTGCGAGGACTGATGGATAAATGAGACATTTTAAACATAAACATAAATGTCGGAATGATTCATACACATAAACCATAGCCATGAACTGCTCCAACCAAAGAATAACATCTTTAAGCTCTTCTAGAATGAAATACACATTTATATGATCAGAATTATCCTCATTTCTTTGTAACTTTTGGTCCTCTTCTATTAAAAGTTGTCTTCCACTGCAGAGCTCAGCATCTTATCTTACCGCACTTTGCACAGCCTGAAAGGCCATCACACAAAGATCAGCCCTCTCGCAGCCTCATTTATCCTAATTCATCCTCCTTCCTGGGAAAAACAGTGTCAATTCATTTTCATTTTGAATTAGAAAATGGTCAAAATGGCCACCCGGCACCGGATTTGGCCTGTGGGCCGCAAATTGAGCATCACTGCTCTGAACCACGCTCTCACATATGCACACAAGAAGGTCCTGTATGAGAATCTACTCCTACCAGTGTTATTGTTAACATTTTTTATCCTCTCTTTTTCTTCCAGTGTTGCTCTAACGCAGCCTCTCGCTCCCCCTCTGTTGCTGCAGTGATGTTGGACAACAAGCGCCAGAGTTTAGAAACAGAGAAGGAAAAAAAAAAGCCTCTCCCATGTCCTATAACCAAGACTGTCACCTAAAGTATCACGCCAATTTGTAAAACTGATCCCACAAACGTTGATTTGTCCTCTACACGCTCCACAGACTGCAATAAGACCCCCAATGAAAACAAAGACCTGACCGACAGTATTTTAAAGTGAAGAAATTCTATTTATTTCACATCATCGAATCAAATCTATATCAATGAGAGATCTCTACCACCAGCTGAGCAAGCAACAGGTCAGGAGATGCACTATCTGTCATCATGATATGCCACACGCACACACACACGCTTGCTCGCTCGCACACGCACACACACACACACACACAAACAGGTGCTCTAATGTTTCTAGATGAAGGCACATAAACCCATTGAAGGTCACAGTAAGGCAGATTCACAGCACTAAGGAGAAACCGTAGACCGTAAAAATTAGCAAAGGAACACTCAATACTTGGACCAGTCTGCCGTATTAGAGAATCTCTGTTTAGGAGTGTCCTGTCTCCCTCCGTCTGGGGGGGGGGGGGGGGGGGGGGGGGGAGCAGGTGAGAAAGGGTGAGGATGGCTGAGAACAGGAGGAAAAAGATGTTCAGGTGCAGTGCTGACAGACATCCCACCCCTGTTTTCCATGTGACCTTTTCCTCTGCAGGCAGGTAGTGAGAGTTTATCCTTGTCATTAGAAAACTAGCAGCGCTGAGAGACAAAGAGTCCTTCCCAGTTTTGTAATCCTCATTTCCCTTAAAAGTTCTTTGGCTCGATTGCATCAGCCAACCTTTTTTAGACAGAACGCTGGACAGACGGAACAATTGGCAGTCCATAAGTCGACGTCATCATATGTCTCTGCAGACATACAGTCAAAAGTAAACAGTTGTGTGTTTTTCTCTTTCAATCAGACACGTAAGTCAGTCCCTCCAGGATTTTGTGAGCTGTTTTTAGGATTGTTGCCCAAAATGCCTGATTTCACAGCAGCTTCTCTAAAAAAAAATGTGATGCATGTTGCAATGTTTTTTTTTTGCAAAAAAATAAATAAATAAAAGAATAAAATCGAAGTAATCTGACCAAAAAAGTTCAGGAAAACAATAATTCTAACACAGTATGCTTTATATGTAAATTAAGAGGATTTTCCCACAAATAAAGCAACATTGTTTGCAGCTCAAACTCAGTCAAAACACCAAGCACCAAATTATAAAATATAAAAGTGCATAGAGCATTGATGAATGTCTGCAACAATGACAAACCCTTTCTTCAGAATCCATCAGAAAAATTTAACAAAAAGTAAATGAAACATTGGGCCTCATGCAGCAACAGTCTCTTAAATTGTTTCTCATTTTTTCTCTTAATTTCCTCAATTCAACTTCAGCAGTAGTGAAATCAACATATTGAGATGTTTTGTCAGCAAAGAGGTGCAAAGTAATTGAGGTGAGAGAACGATGAAGGTAAAATTAAGATTTACAATCAAATAAATTTAGTTGTAGTTATTTATATTTGATCAAAAATGGTTGGTGATAATGGAAAAGAAATTAAAAGCTTTGTATTATTTTTACAAACCGATCAGAGCTTATAAGAAAAGCTTTCGGTCTTTTTACACTTTTATTTAAAATATTTAACAAACAGTATTATTTACTAAATTATACATTTTGTTACATTTTTGACATCTGATCTCTTTTTTATAACATTCTTTTTATTACATCTATAGACGTCTCCATAGACGTCTTCTTATTTAAAATCAATAAAATCAGCAAATTTATGAGCTGGGGAGGACTTGTAAAATACGGCTGTTAATTGTTAACAGTTATAGGCGCCCCCCAAAAAAGAAAAGATTAGTATATAACTATATATATTTTTTAATTGTAATTATAACAAATACTTATATATAGATATTAATTATTATTACAAATTATAATTCAGAATATTTAAATATTCTTTAAACTTCTGTTTCCTTGTGTTGGACAAACAATGCAAGGAAATCTTGTGAGAAAACAAGATTTGCTTTCTTATCTTGGTAAGAGTGCTCTTGGTCACTCGTAAAATTTTTCCTGACCTAAGAGAGAAGCAAAACATTGGAGAATCACAAAAATCAGTGGGGAAAAACAAAATAAGAACATATCGTGGTTACAAATGAATTTGTTCAGAAGTGGTTTCTTGTATGAGGCTCAACGAGTCGGTTCATTGAGACGAACATGCATGACATTTGCGCAGGGGACTGCTGTGATTGGTGGAAGTTGGGGGAAGCTACGATGGTTGTTCAAATTTGCAGAAAAGTTGCTGAGATGGGACAAAATTACAAGGTCGTGCAGAATTCACAGGGATTGGTTGAATTTGTGTAACTTCCTGGAGGGACTGGGCAATATACAGTATACCATCACTTGCAGACAGCAGCAGCACAAACTCCGAGAGTTGTTTTTGCATCATTTAGAAACAGTAATACCATAATGTAAATCACAGTTTGTTCAGTTGCCTTTCACGCCTTGGAAAGGACCAATCTGTACACACACAGCAGCAGCAGCAGCAGCAGCGGCGGCAGCAGCATTCCTTTGGATCACCAACAGACTGGATTTGATTAGTCCACAAAGCACTAGTTTGACATAATACCCTGTTTCCAACCACATACACTCTTGTGCAGAACGGCTCTGCTGCGCAGAGGTGCGACCACTCCGTCTTCACATAAGCAATCATGTCCCTGAGTCTTCAAACTACATCTGTAATAATCCCACTGCACCCTCATCCCCCACCCTGTCCCGTGAGCATCCACCTCTTACCGCCTCTCACACATTCAACTTGTAGGTGTGGGTTAAAGGGAGCTTCAGCCGTTTTTTTCCGTGTAAATCGATGAGCTGAGATGCACACCTCCCAACAGAAGGGCAAAGAATATGACACAGCATCTGCCTCGCACGCGCTCAGACGCACACAACAACACACATTTACAGTAGAGAGGCTCTACACCAGCTCTGAAACTAACGGCACACACACACATTTAACAACATACACAGCTTCAGTCTCTTGGTTCAGTCCGTCACAGAGAGATGTCTTAATGGTGTCAGGTGCAATGGTTGTGCAGGGCTTGTGTGTGTGTTTGCATGTGTGTATCTGTATAGGCAGTTCTGTTTGTGAGGAGGACATCTAAGGATGTGTGTGTCCCTGTGTTAAGTGAGGGCGTACTCAAACGTCCCCTTCTCCAGTCCCTCGATACCGTCAGCCCAGTTGGAGGAGGGCATGCTGCTGTAGGGGTCCAGCAGGATCCTGAAACACCTTACTATGAGCAGCCCCAGGAACACCAGTAGCATCCCCACGAAGGCGAACGCCGTCTTCTGCTCCAGAGTCAGAGAGTGCGCCATCATGTCGTTTCCGCTCATGGCAGCAAGGGAGTGGTTGTAGTGGACGCTACACATGGTAAACCAACGTCTAGGTGCCTCATCTCTCCTCTGATAGGGTCAGGCGTTTAGAAGCCTGCATGATACCTGGACAGGGGATTACATGGTGGCGTCAGGTTAGTGCTCAAACATCATCACAGTTAATGCACACACTGCGTAGGTTGTGGGAGGAATAAGGGTGCAGATGTGGGAGAGAAACAATATAGATGTTTTGAAATGAGCTGACCATGAAAACATGAGGGGTAACAGGTATCTATAAATAGCCTCTTTTGAATGTGCTATCAAACAGATGTCCGGGAGACTTCGATCTTTCTCTCCTCTACTCTGCCCCTGTGGGAATTTTGCAGAAAATTACAAACACGAACAGAAGAGTGAGGCAGACTGCAGGGATACGAGCCAATGCCATGGCTACATTCCTTTAGGTTGGAATTCCAGTGTGTCGCAGTGCATAGCCAGCTGTTAAACATAGGCAAAGCGGCATTAAGGTCTCATTAAGACGTGACGTTATGTATGTTTGGCGTAGAAGAAAGGGCTCTCTACCTGTTGCGTGCGAGCAGATGCCTGCCAGACAGTGTAATTCCATTAGACAAGAAAGCGACGGTGATTGACCAGACATGATCACAGAACTGGGGTGGCCACACAAGTGCAAGTCTCTCATTCTTTTTTTTCCTCCCCAAATCTTTCACATGAACACAAGCAGCAGCAGGTGGCTCGAGTCACAGAAAAGGAAGGAGGGGGTTAGATGAGAGAGGGAGGGTACATACAGGCAGACAGGAATGAAACGGAGAGGATTGGGAAAGACAGACGAGGGGAGAAGGAAGTGGAATGGTGAGGCTGCACAAGTATGCACGGTGTGAGAGACAGAGGGAGGAGGGGGGTGAGGTAGGGTGAAAGAGGGAGACTGCATTGACAGATTCTCTAGTGAGGATGTCTAGAGGAAGAAAAAAAAAAAAGCAGGCGTCTCACCGTCATTATCGTTCCATCCTTACAGACCTGTTGCTGCTGCTGTTTCTCGCCAACAACTCCTCTTCCTCGGAGCCCTCGGACACATATCCGTTAATCCGTCCGTCGCAGGCATAGCGGATGCGCTACGCTAACCTCTCATCTAAACAAAAAAAAAAGCGAGAGATAAAGAGAGAAACAGACAGAGAGGAGCGAAAGGGGAGGAGGCTGGAATCAAGCTATGATATGTGTCTCCTCTCAGAGATACAGCTCCTCTCCTCATGCTCCCTTTACTTGCTGCCTCCTACTCATTATCATTCTGTTTCTCTATCTCTCCCTCTAGAAGCACGCACGCTTGCTCCTGCTGCATGGCAACCACTTGTTAGTCTCACTCAGCTGCTCTGCTGCCTCAGTCATTCACAACATTCACCCCCCTCCACCTCCTCCTCAGCAACACCAGGAACGGATGCAGCAGCATAAACAAGCAATCCGCCTCTTCTTTTTCTTCTCTCTCCCCTCCCTGGCTTATTTGGCTTTTCTAAAAATGACTCCACCAAAAAATGTGACAGGAATACCAGGGCTTAGCCAGGAGGAGAAATGCTGCCTCTCACCGCTCCTGGCCAGTAAATGCTGCTGCAAAGGTATTTTTGGTACAGCACAGCATTATCCCTCCAAGCCCGGTTTGATGATGTGTTTTTAATTGGTGCAGTTTGCTGTGGTCAAATTGAATTAGTCCTCTCTGCTTAAAGGCTCACAACGAATGCAATTCTCCCCGGACACGGCGAAGGAGAGGAGACAAATGGATTTTTCTGTAATGTGAATGAAAAGCAGTGTTATTGTAAAGGAAAAACAAACAGCAGGTCATCAGATTGCCCACTGTAACAGAATGCAGCAGCGAAGCGTCCGGCCATCTGTTTCGTTGTTATGCAGGGCAAATTCATATCAGCAATGTAGTTTCTGTCACAGTGGTGCAGTGACTCGCATCTGAGGATAAGGCATGCCACGAGGGAGATGGTCATCACAATAATTCACGACTTAAAAGTGGTAAAGAGAGCTCTATTTTTCTTCTTCGGCTGTAAACAGCAGAGAACACAGAGGAGAATCACCTCCCTCACGTCTACTTTTACTGAAGAGTTTTATGCCTCTGCAGTATCGTCCGAACTGTCCTTTTTTTCTTGGGTTGGTAGCCATTTCTAGTCCTGCTGTGCTGTTAAGACTTTTGGGTAGACATTCGCTTGTAGAAATAAAGACGCTAACTAGAACCATAAAGTGTTATTCGCCCCGTCCTCATGGGAGAACCCCTTTTCGTTTCACTTGGAATCCTTTAAGGGCCCTTTTCAACCAGATGAGCTCAGGTTACCTTCGAGATCCTGGAACCTTGATGCTAAATAGAGAACCAGCCCACGTTTCCACCAGTTTTGAGTGGAACCATTATCATCAAGCATGTCGCACAACGCACAGTGACCTGTAGAATATGACACGCCTCTGTGTTCCAGCTGGGAACCAACTTTTCAGTTTCAGTTTCAGTTTTTTGGTGGAAATGCTCAGAACGGATCAAAATTAGGTGCTTGTATTGGGGCCGGTTCCATGTTGGTGGAAAAGGCCTACAGGAGAGTTCTACATGGAACCCATTATAAAGGGTTACCCCTAGAACCATCTGTGAAAGGTTTCACCAAGGACGGCCTATGATTGGTTCTACAGAGAACCCTTCTATTTTGTAATGGCTCCACCCAAGACCCTGTCTGGGGGTTCTCTCCAAAACCTTTCCATCTTTCAAGGGTGCTAACATGAACCCACCCAGGGGATTCTAACAAGAACCTTTCTATATTCCATGGGTTTTATCTAGAACCCACCAAGGAGGTTCTAATAAGAATCCTTCCTTTATGCCAAGGATTTTATCAAGAACCCACCCAGGGAGTTCTACTGAAAAACCCTTTTTTATTCCAAGTGTTTTATCTAAAACACATCCAGGGGGTTCTGTGAAACCAGGGGGTACCACTGAGAACCCTTGTTATATAATTATATTATCGTACAACCCATGATGAACCTGTGACAAAAAGAGTTCTTACAGGATATCTACAATCCAAAAAGGGATCTTCTCAAGACTTCTCAAGAAGGTTCTTAATGGAACCCTTAAACTGGTTTGCATGAACAAGTAATCCATATTTAATGATGTAAACCAAAATTAAACTGAGTTTAATCAATATAGACCTGCTTGCTTAGCCAAACTAAAATAAAGCAGAATTTTTTAAAAATTACATGCTGTCAGGTGGGAAAGGGTTATTTAGAAGTAAATGGTTCTGGGTAGAACCTCAGCCCTTCAGGAAGAACCCTTATTTCTAAGAGAGCAGGTAGAGCGGCATTACTGTGACTTGCCGACAGCTACACATCGGCACGTTTTTATTTCAAGGACAGTTCTTTCAAAGTAGATGAGGAGATGTCTCGGCGTACGGACGATGCAGTCATTAGACGCTGCCTCATTGCCTTCATGTAGTTTAGCGGTACACAGTGTGCGGTCACCACTGATGAGGTCAACTTACAGACAGTTTGAACTGTCATTATTATTCATCCATTATAGTGAATTTGTTCTAAGAGATGATTTCATAAGACCATCCATGTGAAAATAAGAGTTCAGTGACTAACATGAGGACATTTACTTCTGAATTGCCTTTATCATTATCTGTCAACAAGCAAATGTGCTTTCGCTCGTGTGCCAAGTTGTGCTGATGTGCTTTGGACTCTTTTGGCTCTGGAAGAGGAACTTGCTGAGACAATCTAAACCTGTTGCATAAAGCATATTAGAATATTGCACATATCGATAAAGACTGTCAGACTTTTATCTCTGCCAGACTACAGGTCAACACCAAAACTGATATTGAGAACTATAAAATGACGAATCTATGAACTGCTCTCACGGTATCCCCTTTAATGTTAATGGACTCTACTTGACACCTTCTCGTGATTATACAGTCTGTACATTAAAGCACAAAGACAGATGCAGTGAAATTACAAAGATTTTAAATACTTTATTAGGCCCCCCGATTAGCCTGACTGCAGCAATTACTAATTCTCCTGGGGGCCATGACTTAATTAAATTTACATGATCCCTTGTGAGTTAGACATTTAATAAGGCTGGTCTGACTTTTTAGAACAAATATAATAATACACAATAATGTTATTTAAGACATATTGCCATAATACAAGAAAGGAGAAATGCGGTTGTAATTGGCAATGCTATTACTAATACTAACTCACATTATTTGCATCTCTTGGAATGGACTGCACCGGAAAAGCTGAATTTAATCTAAAATTTGTTATAATCAGATTTTTAGCAAAACTAGGTCCAACACGAGTAAGATTTAAAATTAAGCAGATCTCTGTTGCACAATTAAACAGTTTATAGATGTAAACTGAAACTAAATGGAGTTTATTCAACATGGAGATGCTTTCTGAAACACACACACACACACACACACACACACACGATTGTATTTTTGTTTGGTTTGCTGTAAAGATAATTTGATCTTCCTTTAAGCAAATAATATTTTAGCCTGGAGTGTTTCTCTCCAAAGGAAGAAATTAAATCCAGTGGCCTGATCTGGTTTCTATAAAAAAAAATCTAAAAAAGGAGTGATATATCTTAAACTTTTGTCACCGCTACTCAGAAAGAAAGTCACAGTCCAGTTTATATTTAATTGGGAAGCTTCAACTGTTACTATATGATTTATACTAACAGGCTGGCTGACTGTTATTTGATAGTGAATCCAAATTATGAAGCTACACTTCAGTTACACAGGTTTTTGTCTGTTAAAAGCAAATCCTTCCTCGGAACTGTCGCCTTAGTGTTTGCTCTTGGTGGGAACTGTTGGTTATAATAATATTATAAATAGTTCAGTCTAAACCTGCTCTACATGAAAAGTGCCCTGGGATAACTTCTGTTACGACTCGACACTATATAAATAAAACTGAACTGAGTTTCAGCTGCCTTGATATGAACTGTGCAGGATTCATCCGTGGCAATCAAGGAAATGTATTATCAGCTTATCGACCAGATTTTTCATTTACAGAGTAATAAGTGTACTGTATATATAGTTAAAGGTTAACCCTGCTACGTTATAACCTTTATCCGCGGTTGTAATTGAAAGTTGTTACCATCTGTCCTTCATCTCACCTGACTATCAGTGGTATCTGTTCTTGAATGAAGTGAAGTAGGTTGAAATATCAGGCAATATCGGGAAGATAATCAGACACTTATATATTATTATATTTCGCTATAACATAGTAAACATCTGGGTTGGAGTCACTATTTGGACTATACAGGTGCTGTTGAAGATGGCGATGTAACTGCTGGTCAGGTGTAAATATGTCTAGGTGTAAAAATGATACTTCTTGTGCAGTTTGTGTATCATCATTAAAGGTAAAATATGCAGGATTGTTTGTAAACACATCATTCAAAGCTGGAAGTGAGGGACCAATGTTAGTGAATCAAAGTAATAAGATGTTATTTTCTGTAGGGCTGCAACAAACGATTATCTTTATAGTCGGTTAATCAGTCGATTTTTTTCCCCCCAACTAATAGTTGTTTGCCTATAAAATGTCAGAAAATGGCGAAAAACGTTGATCATCGTTTCCCAAAGCCCAAGGTAACATCTTCAAATGTCTTTGACAATCCAAAGACATTCAGTTTACTGTCAGAGAGGAGTAAATATTCACATTTTAGAAGCTGGAACCAGAGAATTTTGACTGATTAATTTCTTATAGTTATATAAGTAGTTGCCGCTTAATTCAATAATCGATTAATCATTGCAGCTCTAATTTTCTGATGGTTTCACTGTGGTTCTATAAAGTCTTGTTCATAAGTTCTAAAGTCTTGTCTAAAGCCTTATCTTGTCTGTTGTAAAGTGTCCTTGGGTGCCTTTATTATTAAAGCACAAATAGACACACCCACACATCAACATAACGCTGGATTTTGTGTGAACACAGCCGAAGCGAACCTTCATCCTGTGCTCCATCCTCATTGCTCTGGTTTGCCTGTGTGTGTATGTGTGTATATCTCTCTCTGCAGCTCTCACAGACAGAGAGCAGAGGAGAGAGAAAGTGATAAAACAGGTGGTTGCTACATTTTTATAGACTTCAACTTCAAAACCTGCACACTGTATTGACTGTTTTTTTTTTTAATGTATTTATTATTTTTTTTCATTTCAATTAATTTAGGCTTTATTGCTGAAGCACCTAAGAGAAATACAACAATGATTCATCGTCCATTACAATGGTTTACTTTGGGCATATGCCAGTTCTGTAGACATTACCCAACCCTATGTCAAACATTACAAGTCACAGAGGAACACTGTGTTACGTACACCCAAAAACAGGGATCATTGTTTAGGGTCAGGAGGTCTCTGAACAGCTTCTGTAACGTGTAATGTAATTTTCTTTTTGTTAAAATGGATTTGGTAAAGGAAAAAAAGTGTTCAGGAACTGGTGTCAGAGCAAAAGTATTGTATTGGTGCTGGTATCTGTATCGTTTTTTCACCCAGCCCTACTGAGGGCTGCACACCTCTGCATCCTGCACAGTATGCCTTTAAGATTAAAAAAGTGGTGATCTCATATCTCAAAAAACTTTCCATAATTAGGAGCTGTGCAAAGTTCCTTTTATAGGAATACAAATCAGCTTTATGTGATATTGAAAAGTGTATTTGTTTTGAATCTGGACTAAATGGCCGAGTAGATTCTGTACAAATGTTAGGGCATATTGTATAAACAAGATGAAATTATTCTTCCAGTAGAGTAAAAGTGCATCAATCAATAGTTTCTGGAATGATGAATTGGCTTGGCTCATCCTGCACTGTTTCATTAGCATAACAACATTTGCAGAGTGTTCAGGGACTTACTGGTTCTTGTAGTTGATACAAATGTTCGGGCTTTGTTTTGTGCATCGATCAGGCTGCTTTAGTGGGCTGCACAGGTCTTGATGTGGGTTTCTGGGGTCTGAAACACATGCACGCATCCATTAGAGGTGTCACTTTCTGCTCACACTTATTCACTCGCTTGCTGACCCCTTAAAGTGTATACTAACCTCAAAAGCAATTATGTGCGCAGTCCCTTTAGTTATTCCCTTCTTATTTGTGCTTATTTTCCAACTCCCTCGACTCTTAATACCTACTCTATTATATTCTACTCCACTCTATTCACCCAGGCTGCCTAGCAACACATCCCAAATCTCGCGTTGGAGACTCAAATCTCCTCTGCACACATTTTGAACTGCGTAGCGACAGCAGCAGGGTCATCTCTTGCGTTGTGTGGGGCACTAAAACCTCAACATGGCAGATGTTATAGTCCTGGACGAAGAGCCAAAGCAAGAGGAATCTACTGCATCCGTTAAGTCCGACGCCGAGGAGACACCTGAAGAAACACCCAATGGCGTGAAAACGTGAGTTAAAGTGATGTATTGTTCTGTCCGTCCCGAGTGTGCAGCCGCGTTAGCTAGCTTAGCTAAAATGGAGTCCCTGTGATGCTAGCTATTGTTAGCAAGAAGCCTCTAACATCTGTTGTCAAACAATGTTACCATTAAGTACTTGCGTGATAGATGTTAAGTTTTTTAGCTAATGTGGTGCAAAATGTTGCCAAGTAATCTCTAACTAGTCTCGAAATTGTGCGCTCTCGCTACCATAGCGTTAGCCCGCCAAGCTAATCATTGTATAATGTGTCCACCTGGGTGCTAATCTCGGTTGCGTTTTTTTTTAACGCTAACAGAAAACTCTTGTTAAATCATCAGTTTAAGGCTACCTTAGCCCCTTATCTAGCAAGTTGGATAAACCAAATAGGTTACACTTAATTGGTATCAAGTGGCATTGCTAGCTAGCGTTAGCATGTTAGCATCCCTGTTCATATTTCATTATGCCAAGCTAACAGTTAGCTACGAGGAGCTAGCTGCAGAGAGCTCCGTGATGCTGCACTACAAACCAGTGTTAATTACGAAACTACGCTAGCTAACATTGTATTTTCTTTACCCCTCACGCTTCTCCAGGTGGCAGTTTTTACAGCAGGGCAGTTCCTTTGATAAATTGTCTTAAAATTGTAATATTTAGGCCATGATATACATCATTAATCATGTAAAGTACAGCCTGTAAAGCCTCTTTTCACCATGTTTAATGTTGTTAGAATTATTTTCTGACTGGAAAACAAGTGTTAAAGGAATAGTTCACGCTAAAATGAAAATTCAGTCATTATCTGCTCACTCTCTTGTCTACTGAAAGTCGGGTTTAGTTTTTTAATTCCAGAAAACACTGCTGGAGTTCCCAACCAATGAAAGTGAATGGTGACTAGTTTTCAAATGGAAAAAAAAAAAACTGATCAAAATCGTAAAATACCTCCATATTGCTCATGTGGTGTAATCCAAGTCTCTTAAACCCCCTACATGCCAAGTTGACTTGAAAGACATCATTTACACCATGTTTTTAGCCCAAATCTTGACTGCGGATCAGTTTGAAGATCGACTAGTTTGAAGCCATGTTCACATGCGTGTGCACACTGTCTGAACTGGGTGTGTGTGGTGTGACAGTGTGCACACGCAAGTGAACGGCAAAGGTTAAGATGAGCATATTACCACTGAAATGAAGGATTGGAACCTGCTATTACTCACAAATTTTTTGACAACACTGTTGTTTTGGGATGGGCTGTCCTTCTCTGACTTGCAGCTTTGTGCATTTTGTAGGGACGCTGAGGAAACTAAGGCCCCCAAAGAAAAGCATGACACTAAAGAGAAGTCCTCCGGAGGCAGAAGAGGAAACCGTTACCATCCCTACAAAGACAAACATGGTGGAGAAAAGAAGGGTGCTCATAGGAACCGGGTGTTCATCAGCAATATCCCCTATGATATGAAGTGGCAGGCAATTAAAGATCTAATGCGTGAGAAAGGTAATGTCCCCATTGATGGGGATGGTGTCTCCCCTTCTCTGTAGCTTGACCCTTCTTCCTTTGTTACCAGATGGAGCATCCTGCTTCTAGCAGTAGTCAACTAGTTTGTAGCTTTTCTCTGGATGTACTTAGTGCAGATAGTAGGGAACCAACATAGTGTGATATTAGGTTATTGGAGTTTTAATAAATTCTTTTTGGATGGACACCAATTTAGTTTGGGCTGATATGTCTGTGAGAAAAGGAAGATGAACTTAGTTACTTGTTTTTATGGCATTGTCAGCTCCAAAATGTAACCTCAAACCATCAGTAGAATTGATTGTTGAATGATTTTGTTGCACCTGTTGCAAGGAATGAAATATTGTAATGTTTTACTTACTGAATTATGGGGGTTTTATTAAGAAGCATTTTGAAAGGTCAAAGGGCAGCTTAAACTACTTTCAACTGCTATGAATGGAACCTGTTGACAAACTGATCATGTTGAAGTCTTTTGAATTTCCCAGGTTTTAACGTAGCTGTGTTTCTCTCTGGCCTTGGCCTTTGGGTGTCTCAGTCACTGCCCAGAAAGGCATGGTGTTGTCTGGTGGGACGTTGGTCTGGGCTGACTGTTGATCATTAATGGGACATTTCCATTTGTAGCGGCATTGCCAAGGCCAACGGCGACTTGAAGACTTGGTGACTTAAAATCCTTTTGTTCTTTTGGTATTTTTTCCTTTGTATGTCTCATGTAGTTGGTGAGGTTACATACGTGGAGCTCTTTAAGGATGCAGAAGGAAAGTCAAGGGTAAGTGATGTGGCCAACTTGCTGCACGAGGTTTTAAATGCCCTCAGCAGGCTCTCATTAATCAAGTGCTCTTTTAGGCTCTGATCCTTTGGGTCTTACTAAGTTACTGAACTGGAGATACTGTAGGTTGTGTTTAGAGCCTGATAGATGGCTAACGATTGATATTCATTTGAAAGGGAGATGTCCTGTTGATTTTTTTGGAAAAGTAGCCTAATGAACTCATCTTAAGAGTACACTTTTGCTTTTGTTGTTGTCATTTCAATTGGTGTAAAAGTTTGTTTGTTTGGCCATTTTCTAAAGGGAACTGTGGGTTGTGTGATTTGTCTCATTGATTGACCCTCATGTCTCAAAATCTCATTTTACAATTCTGTTATATGACACAGCTCTCTCTTCAAAGGACAACACAGTCTTGAAACATCCTGTAATGTTTTTTATTGTTATGTTTTATACTAAATTTGCCAAAATGCAAACGACTTTTCCTTATTGCAGTGGTAAACTTAAACTTGCAATGTAGTCATTTTTAATGTACTAAATTTGTTAATGCTTTTTTTTTAATTTTCCACCTTGGTATTCCTGTCCAGTTCAAAACAATATAATGTTTCAGTTAAATTACAATGCATAGGTATCCATTAGTGTTAAATGTTTTAACCAATACTATTACAAAATATGCATTAGTATCCTTTATTATTTTAAGTATTGTCAACATACAGCTACAGATAATGATAATGAATATGCTCTTATTAGCAGTTATGTCTTGTTTGCAATAGACTTTAACACAATCAAAACCCTGCTGGCTTAAGCCAGTGGGCAAAATATAGCTAACATGCACTATAGAAAGTACTAGAAGCATGTTGATGCATTAGATTTATAATGTTTTTGTGCTTTGTCTTGATTCTAACTGTGTTTTGTTCACTCCTTCGACTTTGGATATGTGTGCTCCTGGACTCCTACGATGCCCCTGTTAGGGTTGTGGGTAAGAAACTACTTTATTTTCTCAAACGTATCACTTTTTTTTTTTTTTTAATCTTGCCCTTGCATGGACTCATCTGATGCCTCCGTGTCCCTGATTCAACAGTGTGGTGGAGTTCAAAGATGAGGAGTTTGTGAAGAAGGCGATAGAAACTATGAATAAGCACGACCTGAGTGGAAGGCCACTCAACATCAAGGAGGTGAGAACAAATTATTTTTATTCAACCAGGTAAAACCAGTTGAGACTAAAGTCGGCACATCACAGAAGAAATCAAATACATACAGAAATTAATGACCTGTTATATCAGGAGCATTTTGTAATAAATATTGCAGTTAGCTTTTGTTTGAAACTGGATAAAGAGATGAAGGAGGGTGGATGTGAGTCTTGCCTGCAGGTATTATGTACAAATACAAACTTTGAGCATATTTACATGGGTAATTTGCCTAAAATGGCTTTGTACTTTAATGTATGCCAGTGTTGCAGCCTGGGCACAGCAAGTGAGCACCATCTGACCAAATGTTATGTTTAAAGGATTACAGCAAAACTTTGATTTTAACGTTGTCTTATAAAACAACTACTGGTAATTATATAGACTTCAAGTAGTTCATAAGTTTTTTTCTCCCACTTTTCTGTATGTTTTAAATGCATTTTTTCAGAGTGGCAGCAGATATAAAGTGATGTTTTTTAGTGTTAAGGTCTCGCTCTTACTGTGGTCCAGATTTCAAAAAGTAAATAATCACAACACAAATGCTCCACCATGTCACTATAAACTGAAATACTTATCGCTGACAGATGATTGTATGTTTAGGTCTTCTTTTTAACATGAAGCTGATTACGGCTGCAACTGCTGGTCGTTTTCATTATAGATTCATCTGTTGATCATTTTCTCAATAAATTGGTGGTGAAAAATGTTGTTTAGTGTCTCTCAAAGCTGCAGGTGACGTCCTCAAATGTTTTGTTTTGACCTCAACCCAAAGATACTCAGTTTACTGTCACAGACGAGTAAAGAAACCAGCAAATAATCACAGATCATCAAATCAATCATCAGAATAGTTGGCTATTAATTTAATAGTTGACATTGAATTGATTAATAAACAAATTGCTGGAGCTCTAGAGCATTTTTTTCATGTGGATTGTGATGTTTTTGTAGATTTTATCCCTTTAAAGTTTTGACAGATTTGTAAAATAAAAATAATTGTAGCATCAATTACATCCGAGTATCTTTTTAGTGGAAAAAATAATGGACACTGAAATATCACCAGATAAGACAATCGGGTGTGTAACTGTTTTGTGCAGTTGTTAATTTTACAACCCTTACTTGACTGATGAATCATGATCATCTTTGGTCGTCTTGATTTGCCATTTCAGAGGTAAATTGTAATGTGTTTCTTATTTAAGGACCCTGATGGGGAACATGCACGGCGTGTGCTGCAGCGCATGGGAGCAGGTCAACACGGAGTTCGTGGGCAGGACATGGGGCCCGGCGTGATGAACATCCCACCCTCTATTGCCAACAACCCCAACATCCCACCTGACGTCATCCACGCACTGCAGGCCGGACGACTGGGCACCACGGTGTTTGTGGCCAATGTGAGGATGTAGTAATTAACAATTTCTCAATCCAGCGACTGATGATTATTCCTGTTGATTTAATTGTGGTGTGTCTTTATTTGTTTTACAGCTGGAATACAAGGTGGGCTGGAAGAAGTTAAAGGAGGTGTTTGGCATGGCAGGTGTGGTGAAACGAGCAGATGTTAAAGAGGATAAAGACGGAAAGAGCCGCGGGATGGGAACAGTGACGTTTGAGCAGCCGCTGGAGGCTGTGCAGGCCATATGTATCCTTCAGAACTGAACAGTAAGATAGAAAAGACTAGGGCTGCACAATTAATCGAAATATTATCGAAATCGCAATGTGGCCAGAGTCTATGATCAGGTCTGCATCTATAGCAAAGGTCTGCCCTTCATAGCAACAGTCTGCTATACAGAAATGACAGACCCTAGAATGCTGCAATTGACCAACTGGAACTGAATATTTAACAAAGCCATGTAATGAAATGAAGTAGAGCTGCAAGAAATTAGTTCATCGAAAGAAAATTAGTTACCAACTATTTTGATAATTGATTGTTAAGCAAAAATGTCACATTTTCTGGTTCTAGCTTCTAAAATGTGTGGAATCCCTGCTTTTTTTGTCATTTATGACTGTAAAACGAGTTGGGTTTTGGAAGTTTGGGTGGACGAATGAAACGATCTGAAGACGTCAATTTGGTCTCTGAGGAATTGTGATGAGCTTTTTTCACATTTTATTTAAATTTTATTGACCCAAAAAATTAATAATTAAAAGAATCTGTAATGAAAACGTCACATCATCATGATTTTAACAGGTTTTCCAGTTGAAATCAAAATTGTGATGCAAAAATCATCATTCCCACTATTCCTGAATCATATTTCAAACACTATGTCAAAAATAACCACAGTAATTGGATTTTGGAACAGGATTTTTTTTACTATATCATGCAGCCCTAGAAAAAGTACATCAAGCAATGCTTCACAGTTTTACAGTGAGCTTCTCCTTGACTCTGGACTCAGCCATGTTCAATGGACAGATGCTGTTTGACAGACAGATGCACGTTAAAATGGTATGTTTCTTTTTAGTTTTTTCTTTTTTTTAAGTATATAACTTCACTTGTACAGAGGATGAGAAAGTGAATATTTACATTTGTTGTGTGGTTTTATAGGATGAGAAATCTCTTCCCCCTGAGGAATTCCATCAGGCAGAAAAAACGCCTCAGTTACCACGTGAGTACACAGTTAGCAGTTTTTAATATTAAATTCATGTCCGTAGTAATAAGCTCAGTGAGTTGTGTGTAGCACTAACATTGTCACTGTTTCGAGGTATGATGCCCACTGGGAACAAATGACACTAATAAAACTGCATAGATATTTTACAGTAATGTTAGAAAGGCCCAGATATATTGCTGAAGCAATATGTTAATCAAATGAAATCCTAGATCACTGGAGAGTTTTTTTTCCTACCTTTTTTCCTGCCTCTTATATAAAGGCACGATAAAAGAAGTTGTGGTTGCCACAAGGTTTGTGACGTCTGGATTGGTGGCAAAGCTACATATTCCTGTTGAATGACTGTTTCTTGTGACTGCTTTAATAATTTCAGTTTATTGAACTTAATTGAAGCGGTGTCATAAGCGTAGCTCCTTCAAGGAATAGGGCAGTACGTAAGTGTGGGCAAGCGTGCAAGTGAAGGAGAAAGAAAGCAGCAGGCTGAGAATGACAGTGCTGCCAGCGGAGCGGAGCAGTAAGTTGTCAGTCTGGCAGTAAATGTACAGTTCAGGTTGCAGTGTGTCAGTTAATAAACTGCAGCTTCTCAAGACCAAGACAAGTCTAGTCTGTTTCCCAACTGCTGGAAAAGTGACGGACGTATCCCTGACGTAAGATGAGCAGGAAAGGCCAATGTTAAGCTAATGCTAACACTAGTGGTGTACCTTTACTCCGGTGTGATGGTATCCCTGTCAGGAGCTTTGTAATTCAGCCTTGAACTGCAACGTAGAATAATTCCATAATGATTAATCCATCGCTGAATGACCTTTGTCATTACTTATCCATTTTATCATCTTAAAAACAGTTGTTGTTAGCCACCTACTGGCAAGCCCAAGATGCCTTGAGGGGAGGCTGTCGATCAGTCCTTGTCGACCAGTCAGAGGCTGTGTTTCCGACTTGTGTGTGACATTGCTGATTTGGGTTGGATCTAGTGGCATTAATATTAATATAAAAAATTAATTCAATCTAATTATTTTATAAATAATAATTATTCATTTTAATTTATGCATTAATTATAATAGTCTTTTATAATTATCCTTTTTCTAGTAGGTTATTGTTTCACTATTTTTTTTTTTTACGTCACCTTATTTGTGTTTATTCACCACTTTAATCTGCTCACATTGCTTTTCCCCTCTCACACAGACATCTCTGGTCTCTTACTTCACACACACACACACGGGGGCTCGCCCGCCTGCTTCTCTCTGTTTCTCCCCCTGTCTGTGTCGGATCTGTTGACTTTCTTCATCAGCAGTTTGTCGGCCAAAAACACAAGTGGCCTTTTTGATTTTTTTTTTCCATTTTCACAGCAGCAGTTGAGCTGCGAGGAGGAGGCTCGTCTTTAATGACGTTGCCAATTAAAATGAGCTAAACCACCGTGGTACCGAATGACATCGACACCAGCCAGGTGTGGTTACTTCAAGTCTTTACAGAACAGCTGCTTAAGATGGCATATGTAACAGGAGACTCTCTGTGAGTTTGTGTGCAGAGCGGAGTGTGACTGTCACACAGACCGCAGCAGCAGAACAAACAGGTGAGGGAGGGGCAGAGCGCGACAGAGTGAGTGGAGATGGTCTACCAGGCATAGTTAATTGATTGTGAATGTCGTGTTGTGTCGTTCTCTCAATGGATGAAAAAATAAAAATTGTAAGTTAGTTGCCAACTTGGACAGCTGTTAATTCAAGTAAAGTCTATGTGTGAGAAACACTGATTGTGATTTAAAAGCCACGCAGGGTGAGAAGGAACAGGGTCTAAAATTAACCGTAAGCCTGACCAGAGCCAGATGTGTGTAGGTTCTCCATTTGCAGAGTAAAATCTTGTCCCTAAAAGTGCGATAAGAGCTTTTTGAGTAAAAAGCCAGTAAAAGGAATTAAAAAAATTTTTTTAGCATCTTAAAAGGAGTGAATTGTGTGAATAAAAGCCAAGAGAAAAATGCACAAATGAAGGATGGAGTAGATTTATTATTCTAATCATTATCAGGTTATAGCTCCTTGCAGCTGATTTATTGAAGGAAAAATAGCTTGTATGATGTTTCACTGTGAACATCATCATATACCAGTTTGGCAGCCCTCACCAACCGTAGCACTGATCAATAGATGTATTAATAGATCCATGCGCTGATCTCAACATGAGCTTTACTCTACAAAGTAAAACTTGCGGTTATGTCTGTAATGAGCTCAAACCCATGATAGGCATCACTTGGCCATGGTGACGTGGTTATCATCACAGCCCTGGTTGCCGCTGCAGTTAAATATTTTAAATCATACATGAGAAGCAGTCCTTCAGCATTTGATTAAAGGGCCAGGTTTTTTTAAAATCTGTTGAAATGTTTAAAACAGACTGATCCGTCAGTCAGTTTGAGTTGTAGCGGATGCTCATGCTGTGGCGCGCTTGTTTATTAATGGAATGGACAGAGGTCTGATGTCTGCACTGAAATTAAGACTCATGGGTGAATAAATAACATCTGTTCTACCCAGCAGCAGTGTGTGTGTACCTTTGATGTTAAGCATGCTCTGAGCAGTACATCTTCTATTCTTGAGTTGGTGCATTGCAGATGTAGTAAAGGATCATGTAAAGAAATGTCTTTGCACATTTCCTTCTTACTAAATGACAGTATTAACTTCACAAAATCCTCAATGAACGACTGTTATGATAAACATCAGTCGCAGTATTGATTTAGCTTTGTATAAATTCTTGTGTGATATGTTGTCAGCATTGTTTTCTTCTTCTTCTGTTTTCTGTGTAGGGGGTTTAGGTGGTGTTGGCATGGGACTGGGGCCAGGAGGGCAGCCTATAAATGCCAATCGTCTGAGTGGAGGAGGAGGAGGAGGAGGTGGAGGTGGAGGCGGCATGGGCTCCATGGGGCCTGGAGGTCAGTCACTTCTGAAATATTTTTATCAATATTTTCAGTTCTGTTTGAGCAGAACATTCTCACTCTTGAACTGTACGCAGCAAACCAGCCTGTTTCTAACGGCAAGAGAATCAGATGCATCTTCACTACTTGGTCAGCAAATTAGCAGCACAAGGAAGCATTAAACAACAACTTTGAACATCATTCTGTAATGGTTAATATGCCGGTAAACCTTGCATACACAGTTAATGGGTAAACCATTCAACCATCAAGTCTTGGCTGACATTTTCACAGCTCATCTTTTGACCTCCCAATGTGGGTTAAAGAGATAAGACGAGCAGAGCTCCTACCAGCTGAAATGCTGAACTTGTCACCTTTTGACTTAATTCACCGTTTTAAAACCAAAATAGATCAACTACGTGACTAATCTCTGTAATAAGCTTGTCAAAAGTACTTCAGTACTTTTTCAATACAGTGTGTTTAAAAACAATACAATAGTAACATTTGATAGTATTGAAAGTACCACAGCTTTGAAAGAGAAAAGATCCAAGTGCTTGTTAAAGATCTCGGTTCACTTTGGTCTTTATTGTCCTTCTGGAAAGTTAGCGTGCAGCAGAAGAAAACCAGACAGTTCAGTGACTTTTACTGTAACAGCACTACATGCCAGCTGTTGAAACTCTTTTGTGTGCTGAGGACCTTTTTCTTTTTGTTGAGGTATTGAAAGAGGTATTGAGTATCATTTTTTAAAATACTAGTATTGTATCATAGTTTAAAATTCTGGTGTCCTGTTCTGTAATTTGATTGACTGTCAACAAAAGGCAGAAGCACCTACAGTCATTCAGCTCACTAGTCACATCACAACACGAGCTCAGACCATCAGTCACTCACTGTGTGGAAAAGTTGCCACAGGTAGCCTGAGGAAAGAGATCAAATTTGAGGAAATGAGAATCGTTAGCAAGATAGCCAACATTTTTAACTTCTGGCTCATTAAGTGAGAACAGGTAATAACCTGGATGTAAAGTAGCAAGTTGCAATCACTCTCTTCTTGCAGCAGACAGTTAATATACTTGTACCACATTTAATACATTCACGAGCGAGTTCTTATCAAAAGTGGAAGAAAACAGGACAAAACTGAGTTTAAGGACTTTTTTTTGCTGCTATTCATTACACTAACTCCATTCAGCGTGTTGGATACGAT
>JAJHUR010107506.1:0-12322 GCA_027495735.1 Lutjanus campechanus | reverse complement strand
AGCCTCTTGAGCCAGAAATTGTGATTCAAGCCTCAACTGATGTAAAATGCACATTAGAATGCCACCTTTTTTTTGTCTTCCTACACTCTGCTTGTTGATCAGAACTGCCTAATTTCGCCTAAAATCGCCCGGCCCCGACCATTGCTGCGCAGCAGCTATAATTTATGTTTGTCTTTACGAAAAGTCTACGAGGATCTAAAGTCTTTAGAGTCCATATGTAAAGTACTTTAAAGTCATTAAAACAAAGACAATAAAATGAGTCCTGTGACTCAGACTCAGGAGCGTCTCCTGCACAGTATCTTCCATCACTGCTGTGCTGAATCAAGTGAACATATGTAAATCTAGGTATCCCTTCTAGACACAACCGGACAGCGAGAAAAGAAAAACCTGGTGACAAACTTTCTCAAATCAAAGCTAAACAGCACCTACACTAAAATGTGTTCCTGGAAACATCTGAAGTAGGAAATATCTGTTGCAGCGCCGCCTCTGGACCAATGACGAACCTCTGACAGTCATCATATCAAACCCGCCTCAGATTAACCTGACAGGAGCCAGGATGAGTGGAAATCTGTCTGAGTCAGAGGAAGTCCAGACGTATCTGACGGAGCAACTGAAAACACGAGCTCGCAGATTCATCTGATTCCATCAGGTGGTGCACACCTCCGTCACCTCCGTCACCTGAGTCAGGAAACCTTAACCAAAGCCTGCTGCAGGGAGAGGGGGGATCTTTGGATGTGTGGCTCATCAGTTAAACAATAATTATCCACAGTTCATTCAGATCTTTATCAGTCCGACGTCCTCGTGTCTCCTCACTGAGCGTAAACGCTGCAGCTCTCTGTCACTGAGCCGTTTATACTCTGACAGACGAGCTTCAATAAAACTACAAACTCACTCACACAGATAATAAGCTTCAACAGCTTCCTCCATCTTTGACTCTCCACTGTTTTAATGCTGCTGTGACCTTTAAAGTTCGTATTAAAGCTATAATATGGAACAAAATGTCTCAAAAGAGACGTGTTATGCATTTACTTACTTACATTATCCCAAATATTTCAAACAATGTTTAAAACAGAGAAATCCCTCATTTATTTAAGGAAACACATAAATATATAATATTACATTTAGTGTATTTTACAAGTCAACACAAAAGTGTCACAACCGATGATCACCTTGTATTTATTGTATTTATATGACTGATCTCACACTGACAGACTCTGTTGTTTTATGTCATGTATTTTGTTCTGTAGTTGTTGTTTTGTCCACCTGCCCAGAGACAACAGATGCAAATTAACTGCTGGAACTCTGGTGCAATTACTTTTAATTATGCTCCGTCCCTGCAGAAATAAACAATATAATAAACAGGCTTGATGTTTAAATTCTGCACAAACATGCAGATTGATCAGGCTGAACCGGAGCGTCTCAGCTCGAGGACTCGTCTGGAACTTTTACTTTGACAGGCAGCTTTAACAGGAAACTGTCACAGATCTGATCAGACCTGCTCCAGATGTGGTCCAGATGATGTGATCACATGAATTTACACCTGCAGTCTGTCCTTAAACATATCAGCTAAAACTGATACGGTTCTTTTTTTAATTCATATTAGACAGAATTTATTGTGAATCATCAGAAACTGAAAGTGAGATGATGTCAGCGTGTTTCTGAATGAATCAAAGATTTCTCCTGTGAAATCAACTATTAATTGCTGAATTTAAAGGTTGTTTTTTAACTTTTTATCTGAGCACCTGAAGGAGAACGTGGATTATGTGAAGCGGAGACACAAACAGTCTGCAGCGTGTTTTCCTGGCAGCAGCTGCAGCAGATTATGTTTCCCCTCACATATATTGCTTCTGGAGGGGGGCTGCAATAGGTTTATGATTTCACGTCCAGTTTATTTGCACAGTGATAAAACACAGGAGCAGAGCAATAAAAGCAGCATGATGAAAAACAACGATAACAAACTGAACAAAGAGAAACAAATGAGCTGATCGGACCACAGCTGAGGAGGAAGAGGAGGAGGAGAGAGGAGGAGGAGGAGGAGGAGGAGGAGGAAAAACAGTTGATTTAAGGTGGATTTAATCAGTAAGTGTTTATGGAAGTCGATCAAGATGCTGTAAAAACTTTTGAAAGTGTTTAAAACATCAGAGACGTTAAAACCCGACTGATGAACATTTAAAGAACCACTGCTGCTGTATTTCTTCAGATTTAACTAATTAAATTAAATCACATTTATACTCCTGCTGATCAGGCAGATGTTGGTTTCACTTCTTTTAAAATCACCTGAAACTCAACGTTGTTCCAAATAGTCTTTAAATAAACACCAAATACCATCACAAGGCCTTTTTTTGCTTTTTGTTTATGATTTAGTCTGTGCAGACTCATGCAGACAGTCTGTCATTTAATGCATGAATGTCATAGAGAAAATGTAGAATAAAGAGCGACTAAACCTGCATATGGAGCAGGTGGAGCAGGTGGAGCAGGTGGAGCAGACGGAAGCTTCAAACACACCCAAACTTCAGCCCAGAGGCTGCAGTTTGTGTCTGATGTTTAAATGCAAAGTGAACATTGATTTATTTTAACTTTAGGACCTAAGTTAACTTATCTAACTTACCTCATGTATGTGACACACTTGCATTTGTTACATAACTTAACCAGAACTTATTTTAACCAAAACTGCAGCTTTTCCAAAACCTGATCAAACTGTGACTGTTTGACAGAGTAAACCACAGCGAGGATCAGCTGAATATTAGTACAACATCCAAACATCATGAAATGCACCAGACTGACCTGCGTTAAATGACTGAAGCTTAAAATGTGCAGTGGAAACCCAGAAAATGTCCTTAAAGGGATAGTTCACCCAATTCAGTCATTATCTGTCTATATGTCTCGTGCTGATTGAAGTTCAGGTTTAGATTCAATTCTGCTCTGATAAAAAAATAAATAAAATTTGATTGTACTTTTCTCACAGTGCACCATGTCTGTTAGGTGTTTTTCTGCAGACAACAAACACCTGAAATG
The DNA here is from genome assembly GCA_027495735.1 of Lutjanus campechanus. Taxonomy (NCBI): domain Eukaryota; kingdom Metazoa; phylum Chordata; class Actinopteri; order Lutjaniformes; family Lutjanidae; genus Lutjanus; species Lutjanus campechanus. The sequence continues at coordinate 9,307 of JAJHUR010107506.1, read as the reverse complement.
TTCAGTAAAGCAAGTTTTCTTGAATAATTCACATCCAAAGACTTTTTAACTGCATTAATACCACATGATGGAAGTGTGAGCAGACCGAACAGGCTTCAGCAACTTTAAAGACGACCAAACCTGAACTGTGGACAGGAAAAACTAAAAAAAAAAGTCCTAAATCTGTTTCTCTTTATCCACAGAACATCTGCGACATCTGGATCTGTGTGATCAGATCCAATCAATCAAATCAATATTTTACTGGAACAGTTTGTGGATCGTTGATGTCTGAGAGGCTGTGAGAGGAAACTGAGAAACTATGAGACGCCACAGGAAGTGGTTTTATTTTGTCATTTCAATACAGAAATACTTTTTTCAGTGTCAGAAGAGAGAAGGAGACGAAGAGAGGAGAGGACTGGAAGGAATCAGGGAGTAACTGAGAGCAGGAGGGGAGGTGAGGAGGGTGAGGAGAGGGGGAGGAGGGGGAGGTAAAAGCCTGGGTTGTGTTTTGCTGCCTGGAGAATCCATTTAGAGGTTAGACTCTCCCTGCTGATAACTAATGGACCTGAAGACTGAGAGGAGAGGAGGAGGAGGAGGAGGAGAGGAGAGGAGAGGAGAGGAGAGGAGAGGAGAGGAGAGGAGAGGAGAGGAGAGGAGACATTTCAGAATAAAAGCCTCCAATAATCTCAGGTCAGTATGAGAGATGTGCAGATGTTTCCTTCAGCTGAACATCTGTAAATGTCTTCTTTTAATACCATCTATACCTTTAATTCTATGGATTATTGATTATTATTGATAAACCACGAGTGTCAGTAAAGTGTCAGAAATAATGACAAATATTCACTTTTCAGAGCTCAAAGTTTGACCACATTACTGATGATTATTTATCAAAAATCTCATTGTGTCATTAATATTTTGTGAAAATTACCAACAGTCGTCCCTGCAATGTCACAATATCAGTAAATATCGATATCGAGGTATTTGGTTCAAAGTGATATTTAACAGGAAGTCAACACATTATAAGACATCTCACGTCTGTCTGGACTCCAAACTAACAAACTGTTCCATCAACAAAACAAACTCAGATCAACACTAAAGTTTGTCGAATCGCAAAATTGGACAAATGGTAAAAAATAATTAAACACATCATCATGTCACAGTAAACTGGCAGCATGTTTGCCATTATTATCCTGTTATTTCTACAGTTTCACTGCTGTAATTTACTTTCAGTTTATTACTGTAATTCCTTTTACAGTATTTTACCGTAGAATTTTACGGTGTAATACTGTAGCTATCATGTCAGCAATATTCTGTATTTCTAGTGTTGTTGTTGTGATCTACATTAAACTACTTTAAGTTTTCTTCATTTATCTCCTCTTTTCCTCATTTGTACCTTTGTTTTATTCCAAAATGGTGAAAATGACTGTTTAAGCTGCAGAAACTGAAATATAAAAAAAAGTTACTGACAACATATTTAATTAGTTTTCTGTCAAAACAGGAAATCTTACAACAACAGCATTATTCAAAAGTCAGCAGAGTTTGTGAGATGAGATTTTTTTAAATGCGTTAGTTGCCTAAACCTGCCAAAATGTTTCTTTACCTTAATCAAAACTCCATCTGCACTTTGTACACCTGCCATCTGCCTCCCAGCAGGGCTGAACCAATGACCTGCAATATTAAGAGGTGATGATCAATTTTACGTCGTTATTATTTTCTGCAGGAACCAACGAAGAAGATTTTTATTTTTCTTAAGTCTGTAGAATCTGATGTGTAGGACAGGACGTCTCTGCCTCACCACATTCATTCCTTTAAATGATTTTTTAACACATTTTGCCTTTAACAAACATCTAACAAACATCTAACAAACATCTAACAAACTTTGCACCTCCTGCAATTTGAAAATTTCAATAAAATTTCGATTAACTGTGCAGCCGTCTACCATCGTCACCAAAACAGTAACTTCCTGGAGACAGACTCACTCTGCTGATTCCTGTCCTGCACTTTACTGAATATAAACATGTTTCACTACAAACTTCATCTTTCTTTCATTCAACAGAACAAAACAAACATGTCAGATGTTTCTGAGTTTAACTCACGTCTGCTTCACTCTGAACTGTTTGACTCATTCACACGTTTGAACTCACTTTATCCGTTTCTCCATTCACAGACAGGTAGGAGTACAGAGTCATATAGAGGAGAGACGCTAACTGTGTGTGTGTGTGTGTGTGTGTGTGTGTGTAAAGCAGTATGCTGGGTTCAGTTGGAGCTTATGGCAGAGTCCTGACTCACTCTCTATTTCTGATGTTTCCAAAGGCTCTTTGAACAGCAGATAATAGATCAGTGCTGGAGAGCTGCAGGGTGAACACACACACACACACACACACACACACACACACACCATCATGCACCATCACACACTCTCACTCTCCATCCACATGGCATCAGCGAGTGTGTGTGTGGGCGGCAGCAGGGTGAAGATACACCACCGTACTCGAGAAGCAACGAGTGGGAGGCAAACACACACACACACACAAAACACACACACACACACACACACACACAGTTTGGGTTCTTCACACTCCATCTCTCTTCATGGTGGAAACAGACTGTAAAACTCTCCTCCGTAACTAATAACACTGACACGCGCACAACAACCTGAGAGGAACGCACACTCGTGTTGCCATGGCGACCGAGCAGTACAGTCATCGGAGCAAAAATAAGCAAACACACAACAGCAAACCGAGGGTAACTCACCCGAGCGTCGTCATGGTGACGATGGTGTACCAGAAGGAGGCCGGGATGGAGGTGAAGGTGGAGCCCTTGGTGCCCTTCTCGGCGTAGAACATGACGGTGGCGAAGATGATGATGGCCATGGTGAGGGAGAAGAGCAGGAAGCCGAGCTCGGAGGCGCAGCTCTTCAGCGTGTAGCCCAAAATCCTCAAACCCTGCGAGTGACGCGAGAACTTGAAGATCCGGAAGACGCGGAAAACGCGGAGGGTGACGAAGGCGCCGCTCACGTCCTCGTTCTCGGGCATCACCAGGCCGATGTAGTAGGGCATGATGGCCACCACGTCGATCACCGACATCACCGAGCGCATGAACTTGCAGCGGCTGGGCGCGGCGAACAGACGCATCAGGTACTCGAAGGTGAAGATGAGCACGCAGGCCGTGTCCATGCAGAAGAAGGCCAGCTGGTATTTCTCCCCGCAGGGGAGGTCTTTGACGCTGCCTTTGGGCGGCCGGCAGGGGACCGTCTCCACCACGTTGGCGATGACGGAGACGGCGATGAAGAAGCCGGTGACGTAGTAGAAGACCAGCGCCATGGTGGAGGTGTGGGGGTTCTCGAAGGCTCGCCACAGCCGCTCCCTGGAGGTGCTGTGTGGAGGGAGAGGGGCGTCCATCGCCTCGTTGGCCTCCGTGTCCTCGGCCAGACGCTCCTGGTTCTCCTTTTTCCTGTCTCTGTATTCCTTCACAAAGACAGGAGGAAGACGAGATTATCTTTTTGATCAAGTTCATTCTGTTTAAAACACACAACGAGTCAGAGAGAAAAAAAAATGCTCAGGAGAAAGAAATATGCAGAACAGTTCAGGAATTTGTTTAACCGACAAATCTGGGCAGCTTTAAGTTAAGTTAGTAACCAGAAGTGTTGAGGCCCAAATCCTGCTTCAGAAACTCTGATTAAGGTGGAATTCTCTCGTGTATTAGAGCTAAAAAATTAATCGATTTATTATCAAAATTGCAATATGGTCCAGAGTGCAACATCCAAAGCTGCAATATTTTTGATGAAGGTAAAATGTGTCACAACATACCATAATAAAACAAAACACTGTAGTGCTACAGAGACGCCACAGCCGACCAATCATATTCTCCAGACATAAGGGGACAATTTGTAATTTGTAATATTGGTTTCGGTTGTCCGGTTGCTGTCCATGTAAAGTGACCTAAGGGCTTTTCAAACACCACTTAGCCCCAGGCTAAAGGAGCACTTAGCCCCAGGCTAAGGGAGCAGTTAGCCCCAGGCTAAAGGAGCACGTTAGCCCCAGGCTAAAGGAGGTTTCCCACTGGCACTATTCTGGAACATTACAAAGTGGACTAACCACGACTTCAGGCAAGGCCTAGCTGGCCCTGCTCCAGAGACTCTGTGGGGTTATCCCCTGAAAATCGACTAAACCAAGAACTGAAAAGTGCCAGTGTGAAACAGGGATAAAAGAAAGGAGTATGGCACATTCTAAAATGTTCACCAACAGACGATGTAACCTGGGCTAGTAGAAGGGTAGTGTCAATCATATAGCCCTGTGCTTTAGGCTAACACTGGCTTAACAATATGTCAGTGAAAAGGGGCTAAGTTAGCCCAAGGCTAACTCTTAACTCTTAAGATTAGCTAGAAAAGTTATTTATCAGCATTAAGCCTGACAGCAAGTCAGGTAAAGACGTATTTGAGTGGTTTTAGTGAACATACTGATGCAGCAACGAGTCTGGAACAAAATCATTACACTGCAACAAGCCTACACTGCTCTTTGTAGCATCTACATCATTACCACTTTCCTTAGAAGCTCATTAACACACTGAAGATGTCCAGCTGAGGAGCATGTAAATGCTCTAATGCAGTCAATTTAATCAAAAAGGTGTAACACAATAAATACAGCTAATTTAGACTACTTATTTGGTATGACTTCAATACTAGCTGCCCTAGAATAATGCATGAACGTTCCCAAGTCAGGATGACCACAGGTATTCCCGTTCTTCACTGCATGGTTGCAAAATGTTAGCTTAATGCACTGATTAATGCTAGCAAACCTGGCACTGGCACCTCTATAACCACTATTGTCACAATAGCTTTATTATTGTAAGATGGCTAGCCTTGCAGTCACAAATTGTGAAGATCTGCTTTAGTATCATCATCATGTTAGCTTTGTGTGCTATAGAGTGACCCTTGCTAATGCTAATATAATGTTAGCTTCATGCCCTGTTAGCTGCTGTTGGTTTGACATTTTCTCCAGTCCACTACAGTTAGCTGCTTCTCCTGTTAGCTGTTAGCAAGATAGTTCAGCTTTTAGCCACCACAGGTGCTAAAACACTAGCATTTCCCTGAAGGAAGTCGAATGTAGATCATTATTGAATCGAGAAAATTACCTACTAGAGTGATTCTTCACACCAAACTGACTGACCTCTAAGATCCAACAAAATATGAATAACTATAAAGTTTGTGTTACATCATTTTAATGTTTTGATGTTAGCTTCACCGCGGTTAGCTGCTCATCCTGTTAGCTGTTCCAAGACAACAAGCTACAGCAGCCAGTGACCCTCACAGTGACTAATAAACTGGTCCAGACGTGGTTAAATTCTGTCTTCAAACATCTCAAATCCTAGTTGAGAAAAATGTTGCAATTAACAGAGAACATGGTGAAGAGCAGCAGAACCTGTGAAATCACTGGAGGAACAAAAATAAAAATCTTGTTGACTGTTTCTCGTGGGAAACTGTGGGGGAAGTGTTGAGCGGGTAAAAAAAAACAGAAGATGAACAGAAATAAAAATCTCTCACAGTTGAATCAACATTTGTGAGCAAATCTGAGGGGAGAAAAAAAAGAACAATTATCCATTCATGAGTCAGTGGACGGGTCGGCTCTAAAAACAAGGATATAAAGAGCCTCTGAAGACGAGGCGAATGTGACTAATGGTGATATAAAGAAGCTCTGAAAGTGATTTGTTGTTCCGAGAGTGAGTGGGGAACTTGTTTATGACTCGTTTAAGAAATCACTTACAGAAACACGAGGTACGAAGCCAAAATCTGAGGCAATAAAGGGCCAATCAGATTGGATTTGAGCTGCTGGGTGTTTCAGAGGGCTCATCACTGCCGTCTTAATGAGCTGCAGTTTTATAATGGGGTTTGAGAGCAGCGCTGGTTAGTGATCCCCCTCAGATTCATCCATGTTTTGACACTTTAGTCATTTAGCTGATGTTGCTTTTCTCCAAAGAGACTTAATGAGCACCGGAGCACAAGAACCGACATTACAGTCGACCATTAAACCACAAAAGAATACATAAATACAGCAGGTACGCCCGGAATGGTGCAGGTATTATAAACATAATCATCTGAAAGGGCTGCAGAGGTTCATAAATATGGAAGCTGCTGTCCTTTACTGGACTTTACTACTAACAAAGTAAGTTCATGTGCAACATGAGTCTGCAGCTCTTTCAAAGTAAAAGTCTCCTATGTGACGCAAACCAAGTGAGAAAAGGCTTTTAATCTGAAGAAGCTGCGCGCTGTGTGATCATTTCCAGGTAAAAGTTGGTCTGAATATGTATTTATTATGGTTTGGCTTTGTGAAAATTGTTCATGAGAGATGCACTGATTTTAAGTTTATTGGCTGATTCTGATTTTTTAAGGTTTTGACTTGCCTGTTACAATTTTTGCCAATTCTGATTTTCAGTCTAATAGTTATAATTGACAGAGTTCACAAACATTTTTGTCACTTTTCTTGTAAAATTAAGTTGGATGTTCATAATGAAACACTGACTATTAAATAACTTTTGCGTTTTTTTCCAAAAGTGCCTCATTTGATTATTATATTAGGATTATGTACTAGAGGGATCTGATCTGATAAACAGTTTGCTGCAGTAAAACTTTGCAGTGAGAAAAACAGAAGAAGTTAAACGAGTCTGGATGAGAAAATGTTTGAGGAGACGCATCAACACAGGTTGTTTATTCTTCAGAACAGGAGGAGAGATTTTAACTGTCAGTCTGTGAACAGCAGTCTGTTAGCTGCTGGCTAACATTAGCATGAAGAGCTACAAAGTTTACTGTTGTTCAGCGACACCGTCAGCTGCTCAGCTGCTCCGTCACTTTGTAGACTGACTGTCTCTATACCAACTCACCACTCGGGGCTGACCCCAGTTCTGTGTATCTTTATTTTTGATTTTTCCAAATAGAAACAATAGATGTAAAGTTCAAGACACGCCTGTAAAACTCTTCTTATGTTCCATTTTCTAACAACAGAGTTGTGTCCAGGCCTCGGTATCTTCAAAATGAGATACCTTGTCTTTGATATCAGTTCCCGGACGAAACTTTTTTCAATAGATTCAGTCAGTAACAAGTTAATGTAGCGCCCCCTGTTGGCCAATCATTACAACTCTTAGAATACCAAAACAGAGACGAGACCCAACCAGGAACATGCAAGTGATCATCTTTGACTTTCAAACACTCAAACAAACGCTGCAGCTCCTTCTTGGTGCGGACCGTGGTGATTTTAAAAACACAAAGACAGATTTCTGTACACTCAGCAGGGACAGGGACAGTTTACCTCCATGCAGCAGTCTCCGATGATCTCTGGCACGATGCCGTAGAAGGCCAGCTCCTCGTCGAAGGCCTGGATGCACTCGTGTCGCGGGTAGTGGAGCTTCCCGGTGCGGTAAAAGTTCAGGATGTGTCTGAACATTTCGGGGTCTCGGTCGAAGAAGTACTCCTGTGTGTCCTCGTTGTAGAAAAACTCCTTCTCTGAAGAACCCAGCAGCGTGTCCGGATAACGGTCCAAAGTGTTCTTCCATGTCTGCAGAAACCAAAGAGGAAGGAAATTATGTTTCTTTTCTATTTAATGAGAATATAACACTGATTTACTAATTCATCATTTGGAGGATTTACTGTTTCACACAATTTTGTTAAACAAGTCAACAAATTGCTTTAAATGACTCGTCTGTCCTGCGTCCACATGAATCACATCTTTTATTCTGAGCTAAAGAAACTTCTTAAAGTGCCTCATTCACCTTAAACCCACTGCTGCTTCACATCAGGTAATGTATGAATTTTACTGCATTTTAACATTTATGTATTTGCTGTAACATTTTAGATCTTGTTTATTTATCATATTTATTGAAATTAATATTAATTTATCTTTTTTTATTATGTAGGCTAATGTTTTAATTATGGAATATCTATAAATTAAAAAATAATGAAGCAGATTTCAGCTACTCAAGTAGAGCCGACAGCACTTAAGTGCAATTTCAAGGTATTTCGATTTTATGCAACTTAATACACTCCACAATATTTCTGAGAGAAATATTGTGTTTTTTACTGCAACATATTAAAAGCTATGAAAAGAGACATTTTTTTAACCAAAAAATAAAAAATATATATGTATGTCTTTTTCCTGTTTTTTTCTGAACTTGGCTGCCAAAGGAAACTCAAAGCCTCCAGTACAATTTAGAGGAACAACTGCTGAGCAGAAGACAGTATTATTACTCAGTAATATATTACTGTCTATTATAATAATATTACTTTAACTGTAATAATGCACAGTCTTTGATCATGTTTTAAACATTTCAGAACAGATTTTGAAAGAAATGAAAACATGGTTCCATCTGTAATCCTGCACAAGCAGACGCAATAAATAAAATTTTAAGTGCAACATAGACGACAGTAAACGAAGGTTCCTTATGTAATAAAAACAGTAGCTACACACTGCACAGTACAAAATACAACATGAAATACACAATAACAACGTGTGATATAATATCTGGGGACCAGAGGACTCTGAGACCCTCTCATCAGCAAAATGTTTTTTTATTATAAACAACATGTTAAAAACACAAACACAAAAGTTCCACCTGAAGGACTGAGTGAGACAGTGAGTGAGACGTTGAGTGAGACGGTGAGTGAGACGGTGAGTGAGACGTTGAGTGAGACGGTGAGTGAGACGAGTGAGATGTTGAGTGAGACGTTGAGTGAGACGGTGAGTGAGACGGTGAGTGAGACGTTGAGTGAGACGGTGAGTGAGACGTTGAGTGAGACGTTGAGTGAGACGGTGAGTGAGACGTTGAGTGAGACGTTGAGTGAGACGTGAGTGAGACGGTGAGTGAGACGTTGAGTAAGGCGGTGAGTGAGATGTTGAGTGAGACGTTGAGTGAGATGGTGAGTGAGACGGTGAGTGAGATGTTGAGTGAGACGTTGAGTGAGACGGTGAGTGAGACGGTGAGTTAGACGGTGAGTGAGACGGTGAGTGAGACGTTGGGTGAGACGTTGAGTGAGACGGTGAGTGAGACGGTGAGTGAGATGTTGAGTGAGACGGTGAGTGAGACGTTGAGTGAGACGTTGAGTGAGACGTTGAGTGAGACGTTGGGTGAGACGTTGAGTGAGACGTTGAGTGAGACGTTGAGTGAGACGGGAGCAGTGGAGCGTCACTGATGGTGAAAGTGAAGTAAAGATGTTATTACTTTGTATTAAAGCCGAGCTTTTCTGTATGTTTGTGTTTCTATTTTTATCACAAGAACATCAAGCTTTTGTTTTTAAAAAATTAGGACAAAGTCACAGGCCTGACAGGAACTTTCTTCTTGT